>RDPX01000006.1:3293568-3317383 GCA_003991215.1 Morbakka virulenta | reverse complement strand
GACAACTGGTCTACGTGGGCAACCTTCAGTTACTTTTCGTATTCACAAAACGTAAACTTGTGTTTAACCAGTTACAACTTGACAAACCTTCTGGTGTTTCAATAAGGATTTTCAATATAATCATCAGCTTTTCAATTCGTATCCTTTATCTACGTTATATATATAACCTTCCATAGCTACTTAGAGAAACAATTTCAACTTCAATGTTTGGCCTTTTGTTTTCGTCAGAAATCACAGTGGATGACGAAAGTTTAAACATTTAACAAGTTTCTTTCTCTGCGTATATATCTATATCTATATCTGCATATATATATATATATATATATATACATACATATATATATATATATATATATATCTATACTGAAGGGCAATTTTTTTGCTCATCCTCATACCTAATGAGCCAGTACAGTTGATCTTTGGGCTTAACCTGATGAGCTAGAAAAAGAGATGTTGTTTCACATGACTGTCTCCCAGCGAAAATGAGGTCAAAATGTTTCCTTTCATCTCGTGGCTCAATGTCTCCAAACTCCGAAATCATCAATCCAACATACAAGTCTTCCATTGGAAACAATGTTCTCCCATAAGATTTTTTCATGACTCTTTCAAGTACATCACCAGACATCAAGTACCCACCTCCTAAACAATAACCCGGATACTGATCACCACTGAATTCTTCCTTTGATATATACCTAAAACAGAGTTAGGAATTACGAATATACATTAACAATATTAGATCGGTTGTTTCCAATTCACAGCTTATTTTGGTCAAGTCATAAAACATCCACTTTTCCAAAGGACAATAAAATTCCTTAACTTATAGTTAAACGGGCAATATGTTAAAAATTCACTTATTAAAGAGTTGTTCTAACAAAATAAGCAATATTACGATTGATATATATATATATATATATATATATATATATATTAATTACATTAAACATAACAGCATAGAATGTTCTGAATTACGCAGTTATCATCAATACTAGAATGTTTTCCAAGTCTGAAGATTAGCTGCTCATGATTCCAAAGATCTTACAAAAGCATGATTGAAAATTGTTATCGATGAAGTGTGATGCGAAGGACATATGATAATTTCTAATGGTAAGTAAAAAACCTCCAATTTTCCTGCTGGAGAGTATCTATCACATCTCTTGTTGTTAACTGTACTTTCCGTCACTGCAGACTAAATGGAACCAACCGGAGCTTTACTCACTTGCATACAAGGGCCCATTCCGGTGGGGGCCACCACCGTCTTTGTAACCAATGGAAGACCCATTTTCGGGCAACCGTTCAAACTGAATGACATCCACAATGACAATACATTGGGCAGTGCCTACATTCAACTTTTGACTATACAAAAGACTAAACATGGCTCCTTGTTCCAGTTTCATCTCTGAAGTGTAGGTTGTACCCTATAGTCTTGGATGCCTAAGCACATTTTTTATGGCATTACATTAATAACTTGATATTATTACACTCTACGACTAATGTTACCATAATTACTGTCATTATTATTCTGTCATTCTTTTGCATAATACTTTTTGCATTCCGTCATTCTTTTGCATAATACTTTTTATGTTAAAATATATATCTTTATCAGGCAATATTGTCTCAATTTAAATAAAATTTGACAATTTTGAGATAATCGGAATTTCGGTCCCCGAGAACTATCGGTTCTTTCTTTTCATTACTGATAACATTACATTTTTGTAATACTAAATCGATGAAGTTCTTGTCAAACGTTCCGACGATTCGATAGCAACTATAAACCTTTTAGAGAGTTTTTATATATTTTCGATAAAAATGATTTCAATTTCTTCGTTGCAAAGGTCTTCTCTAATTTCACAATTCATCCCATAACGAAGGTAAACTCCAACACCTCCACCTGAACACTAAGTCACGTGAAACTAGTTACGTATGTGCAAATGCATGAAAAGTGCTGTTTTGGTATAAAAGTAACTAGAACACATAATCTACTTACCATTTACTTCCCTTATCCCTAACAACTACCGATCCAAAATTGCACCATCCCGTGTACAATTTTTGTTGTGGTTGTTGCAGAAGCCAGTTAACCAAAGGTACTGGGTTGACAAATACATCATCATCGGTCTTTAACAGAAACTTAACTCGACAGTAATAGTATGCCCATTTCAAACCAAGGCGTGTTTTCATAGTGAGATTACGATATGCCTCAGCAAAACTACCAAGCACGATGTCACCGAATGTTTCAGCTTCTGCTTGCACAAGTTTTCGAGTATCTGCATTAGAATCTCTTGCAACCAAAAAAACTGTCTTTACTATGTCCTTGACTTTAAATTTGTCAGGACGAAAACTCTCTGTTAACTTTAAGGAATGAGAATGAAGATGGTAAGTAGATCCCCAACTACCTCGAATAGCTGTACGATGCTCAAAATGTCCTGGTGCAGAAATAACCAAAATAGCTAAAAATACCTTTGACGAGCACTTAGGAGATAGCTTTTCAGGCTCTGTGACACATTCTATTTCTTTCGCTTTTTTGCTCAGTTTTCGAAGAAGTTCTTTATCAGGCTTACGTAAAACTAATTTACTGCGCGAGTTATCTTTTTTATTTTCATC
Organism: Morbakka virulenta; assembly: GCA_003991215.1. Taxonomy (NCBI): domain Eukaryota; kingdom Metazoa; phylum Cnidaria; class Cubozoa; order Carybdeida; family Carukiidae; genus Morbakka; species Morbakka virulenta. The sequence continues at coordinate 3,314,785 of RDPX01000006.1, read as the reverse complement.
TGATATTGTTTCAACATCAGTTGGTGGATTTTCTTTCCCTGCGTATACTACTTTGCTCTTCGAGACTCTGTATGGTCGTCTTTGTTGCATTAGTCCATATATTACAATCAAACAACCAAGGGCAAGAAGTACTGTGAAGGAACTTTGTTTCACAGAAACCATTTTTACAAGGGTCGTGTGTTAACAGACAAGGTGTGACTTAGCTCCTTTGTAAATTCTTTTATTAATCTTACATCCTTCTGATATTAAATCTGCATTACTATAAAAAAGAATTGTAAAAAAATAAATAAATAATTTCAGAAAATCGTTTGATAAAGAAAAACACTTGATTTATTGGGTCAAATGATCTACATCTTCAACCCAAGGCTATAATACCTACTTATCCAATAAGACCTACATCTCCAAGAAAATACTTGATCACTATTTAAGCTGTATGAGAATTATTTTCTTGGCACCACTTAGTTACTAATATGAGGTAATTCTTAAAACACAAATTCTGTGGCTTACAGGGCTGGAAAGACGTGCATACTTACGTCTGAATATAAAGGATTTTGTTTTGTTATTCCAAACCCATTATCCTAATAGGCATTGAGTGAGATCGCAACAAATTGCTTACTTTTTAACTGTTTATCTTATGAACACACTATGAACACACTCCCCAATCCACCAATTTGTTTTTTCAGTTCATTGCATAAAATACCTGAATCAATGCGCTAAGAAAAGCTCAATAACACGTGTTTTAAAAAAATTAAGTCCAACAAAATCACAACCCATTGATAAAGAATGGTGTTACTCAGATATAAACTGTACTTACTTCAACAGTGAAGAAAGAGCAAAAAGCTGAAGGAGAAGGAGGGGGGATTGTAGCGATTATAATACCTTTGTAAGTTCTGTATGCTGTACTAGCTAGGGATGCAAAAGAAAATAAGAGTTCCAGTGTTCAGTAGTTTGGGAGGTTTGTGGGGTGGGGTGGTGGCAATTATTGGAGGAAGTATTTCTAACTCAAGTGGTATCACTAGCAGTAAATAAATGGGAATTGGCAGATATTTCAATGATGCAAGAATAATATGGGGGGGGGGGGATATAAGTTAAATAAGTTAGAAGGAAAATTTCTGATGGAAATCTTTGATAGCAGAGAAGCTCAATAAAATATTCACAACAAAGTGACCTGTGAAATAGATAAACTATAAAAACAAACAAAAACTTTACTTTGTCCATACCCAAAACAAGGCAGGTTAAAACAGAATACTCAGAAATGGCAAGTACTATCATTTTCGTACACTTAATATGCTTAATATTTGTAATGTAAAATCATCTGTTAATCGTAAATGCACTGGTGTAGGAATATATATATATATACACATGCATGCAAGTTAAAAATATGATTGTTTAACTGTCAAATAAAAAATTAGAAGCTGAAGTTTGTAGATAGCAGCCACTGTTGAAACTCTTCGTTTACAGTTTGCAGGTCCCCTTGAAGGCCAATGCTTCTGCAGTGTAGCACGTGTTCTGGTATTTGCATTTCCCAACAGAAGCACTGGTTGGTTTATGTTACCCCAATTCTGTACAAGAAGTCAGCACAACTTCCGTGGCATGACCTCAGTCTGTTTAGAAAAACCCAGGGTGCCCGAAATAAATTGTGCCCTGGAGGCTGAGTCGACGACCCTCGTATGTACTGCTTCAATCTACACTCAATACTGTTCCACCTGTCCTGCCACTTCTCTGCTGTTCACAAATCCGAAGAGCTGCCATTTGCATCACGTGCAATCTTTCGTTGAAGCTAATGCCAACAGCCCGAGCAATATAAAGAGTTCAACTACAGATACTGGTGTAGAATTCGTGTGTGGATAATCCATCAACTGGCAATTGGCCAACAGAAAATTTGCCAACATTCAACTTACAAACAGACAATTCAAAGACAGGGCAATTGATGGTTTGGCAATTGGTCGATAGAGTATTACCTGAAACATGTTTAAAACTAATCTTTGGAGAAATAACATTTGTCAATACATGATAATTGTGAAAAAAAACATAAAATTATGTACACATAACTTGAAGAATTGTAGCCCATCAACAATGTTGCACTTGGCTACATTTAAGTCTCTCCTTGAGTTGATGATATTTTCTCTTCCTTCTTGGCACCTCAGCTGCTACAAATGCTTGCTCTATAATAATCTCAGTGCTCGATTGCTCAACCCTCAGCTTTTGAACATTTTAGAAATGTTTGAGTGATGCACTGACTGAGGCAAAGTGCAATCCTTCAAGTGAGTTATTGAATTTCAGGAGATTTTTTAAAACCCGATAATAGTAACTGCATAATGAAATGTCTCCTCTAAGAGTCTTAAACAACTTCTTCACGAACATCAGGTCTTTTTCGTCACACTGCATGCTTAAGTGATTTCCTTTTCGGCAATGTTCCATCTGTGATTAAGGAAATCTCAGAAATTACATAATTAACTACAGAGCGAGACAACTGGGCAACTTTTCACTATGTTCAGCACAAAGCTTTAAGTTTTCTTTAACTTTAGGGGAAATATTTTCTGACAGAGTTGCAGGATGCAAGTGCGTTTTACGGTGTTCCAATAACTATATCATCTACTGTTGTTAGTCTTGCATTTTACAATTTACAAATGCACCAATTTTCAGTAAGTCTTCAATTGCCTAGTTCTGACAATAATATAAACATATCGTCAGAAAAACAACTTCCTCCTGCCACATTCTGTTCGGATAAACTCCATGAGACTGATGGGTTAGAAAAACTAGACGAGAGTTTTCACATGAACTGAATTTCAAAATTGAGAGGCTCCAAATCAAGTATTTCCTAGTATCCCTAGTATTCCTATCAATTGTCCAAAAAGCTAATTGTTCTGTCAGTTAATTGTCTATCTGTGAGTTGTCTGTCGGCCAACTGTCTTTCAGCCAACTGTCCTACTGCAGTAGAAGTGAGGCATTTGGAGAACTTCATTAAAAGCACCAATATAAACAAAAACAAAAATAAGAGCAAATGTATCATCAGACTTGCAGTAACATTTATTGGGCAATAAGGCCAATAAATAAAAAGAAAAAACAAATAAAATAAACTGGATAGAAAGAAATACTTCAGCCCAATTGTTTTAGTTCCTCTCAGTTAATACATTGAGCAATCTTTTGGTACACCTGAACCTCTCCAAGCCTTCTTCATTAGTTACTTTGGTTGTCCAGCAGAATGTACAGTAGAATGTGGCAGTAATACACAAACCTCACAATTCTGTTCTTGTATGACAATTTGGTCACCCACCATTCTGAGTTGTAAGTAGTACTAAAGAAAACAAGTCAATTCAGTAGCATATTTTTTGTGACTAGAGATATATTTTTGTCCTTCCAAATCTTGGTAGAAGCTACTATGGCATTCTTTGCCACTGTGATTGGTTTTGATTGTATGATTGGTTTTGAATGTAATGTCATAGTTGTCAGTGAAGGTAGCATCAAACTAAGTGCATTTTTTCATTTTCTTGACTGGCTCATTATTAATCAAGATGTGTTTATCTTCTTCTCCCTTGCATCTTGCCTCCCTTTTAATTTTCATCACTTTTGTCTTCTTTGCTTTCAAGTAGACCCCAGCATTTCCACTTTCATTTCTCATCCTGTCAAAACCTTGGAGTTCATTCTGGAAGCTGGCTACAAGAACTGCACCATCTGTTATCTCAGATTTGAAACTTTCCTTCCTCTGATGGTGGCACTCCCATCACACCTTCAAGGGCATTCTTGATTATTTGTTCAGAGTAGAGATTGGAATGTTGTGTTGAAAGGATGCAGCTTTGACAGGCACCTGATTTTTACTGAAAAAGACACTAAAAAGATTGAAGAACAACTAAATAAAGACTTTCACTCACTCTGTGAATGGTTTATTGATAACAAATTAAGTATACATTTCGGGGAAGACAAAACAAAGTCAATTCTTTTCGGTTCTCACAAAAAGCTGAAAAAATCGAACAATCTTGAAATTACTTATGAAGATATTAAAATCAAACAGTACTCCAAGGTAGCCTACCTGGGATGCATTCTTGATAACAACCTTTCTGGTGAGGCTATGGCTACAAAAGTTTTAGGCTTGATAAATAATAAGCTAAAATTTTTGTACAGGAAACAAAAGTTTCTAAACGATTCTCTGCGTCGTTTGCTTTGCAATGCGTTAATCCAGCCACATTTTGATTATGCGTGCATTGCTTGGTACCCAAACCTCAACAAGCGCCTCACCAAAAAGATACAATCGGCTCAAAACAAATGCATAAGATACTGCTTGAGGCTTGGAAATCGAGACCATATTGGAGTTAAACAATTTCGGAAAATAAATTGGCTACCAACTAAAGAGAGATTTGAGCAATGCGCTTGTGCAAACATTTTCAAATTTTTCAAAAATACGTTACCATCTTACACATCGGAAATTTACAGCCAACTCAACCATGCCCACTACACGCGAAACTCTAGCTACAAACTTCAAATACCCTTCCGAAGTAGTAACGATGGCCAAAAAGCTCTATCATATCTGGGTCCCAAATTATGGAATAGGTTACCGTCGCACATTAAATTAAGTTCAAATACTAACTCTTTTAAGCACAACATCAAAAAAATTTTCTTTGAAAAGCTCCAGAAGAAAGAGAGCGATATCTACGTGTATTACTAAATATTCTATTTTCTTTACAGCACGGTTATTGATATTGTTTCCATTGGGTAATCGTAGATTGTTATAGATATAGGGCTACTCAATGTCTGTCCACTGTTATATGTTACATGTCCATTTACGTTACAAGGGGCCATAATGAAAATAAGGTCTTCATGATCTGTATTATGCTACCCCTGCCACCGTTTCTCTAGATTACCGTCCCGCCTGTTTGTTTCGTTCTTTTTTGTTTCTGTTTAGTCTTATTTTTTAACTATTTTGGATAACATCATGTATTAGGTTTTTACCATTTACCTTTGAACATTTGTATTTTTTTGTTAGTGGCGAATAAATACATACATACATACATACATACCCTGTTTAATTTCAAACCAGTCTGTCAATCAATATGTTGTTCTTACTACAGCCTTTTGTTTCTCATACATAGCTTTCAACAAAATGGATGATGTTGTGGGAATCTCACATCTTTCACGTTTTCTGCATTTTCTCCAGTACCTATTATCAGCTCCATCATAACCTCATCAGCTTCAGGGCTCTTTCCATTTTTCAATTCTGATAGCTTTCTGTACTTCACTTAGTAAGCACAGTAATTCAATTTCCTATCCTTACATTCAAGAATCATGTCAGCATCTCTCTTGGCACAGAGATGTCTGGAGTATTCTTTCCCTTTTTCTTTGGTGTGACTACCATTGCACAGGGAAGTACTCTTTGCTGACTTGGCAGTGTCATCGGTTTAATATTTTAAGTATGGTTTTGGACTACTGAGTGGAGATCTTCAATGAAATTTGTGATGTGCATGGTGAATCAACCTGGTTACCAGTTTTCCAGTCAGGTGATGACCATGTATAGATGCCTGGAATGATGCTGAAAGATCATGTTAGCAATAACCAGGTTGTTGGCATTCCAGAATTCTACAAGTTTCTTTCCTTTTTCATTATTTTTTCCCACAATGAACTTTACAATGCAGGACTGTTTTTATCCTGTTTCCACTTTGCATTACTGTCTCTCATGACAATTTTGACATCTCAACCTGGCTTCAGAGTCAATGGTCTTATGGAGGGTGCTGTAGGAACTCTCAACCTCTTTATCATTTGCTAAGGAGATGGGTATGTAACTATATAAGAGTCATGTTGTGGGGTTTTGCCTTAATTCTCGCATTCAGAATTATGTCATTTATGACTCTGTACTCAGTGAGAGCCTTCTGTGTTGATTTATCAAGGGTTATTGCTATTTCTCTTCACTTCAGAGAAAAGCACTATGTATCTTTCCCAGTTTTAAAACTGACACAACCATTCCAGTTCATTTCCGAGATTCTCAGGAACTTAAGACTGTATCATTCATTTCAGCAATGACAGTGTTCATCTTTATCAACTCTTTCAGCTTTCTAACATTCCATATTCTGAGTTTCAAGGATCTGTTAGGATTAACATGGAGTTTTTTTTCCAGTATCATAATTTTTTCTGTCAGGCTGGTCACCCACTGAGTAACATTCCCCTGTATTACCCACACAATAAGCAATGTGGTATGGTTTTATTTTCTTTTTCCAATCCATATTGTATAAATGTACACTGGCCTAATCTTGGGGTGGAAAATGGAAGCATCTTTCTTTCTGAAGATTATGGAAGTACTGTACAAGCTAATTAGGTTCCGTTGCTCCTCTTCCAACTTGCATACTACAACTAACTAGGGAGGAATAGCTCAGCCATATGTGCAATTCTAATACAAATGTTATAACCTTAACCTGAGCCTATTCTGTGAATTCAGTTACAGCACCAGAAGCCAATTTGCTATAGACTGAATCCTCAAGGGTATCAGCAAGAAATCATTGAAATCCATTTCAGTTAGTATGACCCAATCTTATGTTTTTACAATGACAATGGTAGTCATCAAGACTTAAAATAGTTGCATTAAAGTTTACAGTGTCAACATTATCAGAAAACCTAAAAGGAGGTAAAGATTCAACTGTACAAAGCCAAGGAACAGATGATGAATTGAGATTAAAAAGAAAAGACTTCTTTCATTTTGAATTAGGAAATCTCATGGGAAAATAAATAAGTTGTACAGTCTGTTTTCAGACACTAAAAAATCTGGCTAATATGATAAACAAAACCAACATGGACGTATACAGCATGTGGACTAGCTGTAATCCAAAATGTAGGTGGGCTCAAAATGGGCAAAATATGACATGATATCATCAATCCATTGAAAGAAAAAAACAACAAAGAAAGTTTAGCCATTACAATCAAAGTCAACCTCTGGGCTCCTTTAAAGTTTTACAAAATTTAGCTACTGGTAGATATTCCCCATATTGAAAGCCAAAGAGTCAACTCTCTACATTAATGCACATTTAAATCACCCATTCAACTAATCACCTGAACGAACTTCACAAGTCAATATACCAATGATCAATATATCTACAATAAGAAAGGATTTGAGAAACCAAGCAGTTTATCAAGCATAATTGGAAAGCAGCAGCTACAAAATGAAATGCGGTTACCTATGGGAAGTAAAATCCAAGATCAAGGCCTCATTTAAAAAAACACACAAGAACAAATTCCGGAAATCTTAGAAAGAACTGATCGTCACTAAAGTTTAAATCATTAAGCATTGGTAATAAAAGAAGAAAGGTATTAAGGTACAATACTGATCAATGAACAGGAGTAAAACCTTCCTATGAATATGAATAAGATTTTTATATATTGATTAATGAGGGGCATGCTATCTAAAAAAGGGCAAGGCATGCACATTGCCTCTGTCAACAAATATTTCCCGTTTTAGCAGTCTGTTCTGCGGCTTACAAACCGTTCATTGGTATTATGGAGCACAAGTATTTGTTGCTGTTGTAAAGCAAAAGCGTCTGTCATTCACATATTATCACTGAAGCACACTTGGTGTGATATTTCTGCTAGGGCGTACGGTCTATCACTCTTTTACGTAAAGAGGCCTCTGGAGGTGTAATAAATAACAATCCGAAACCTTCTACTGGATAATACAATGTTATTTCAGCCACAAAAAAATGTATGAAAAATGTTGATATCACTAGGGCAAAAATTGTAACTCGGCAGTTTAAGAGATGCTACTTTAAATTAAGTTTTATGTCTTACCTGACAGGTTAGGCTAATTTTTTTTAGGTAATCTTCACCTCAGGCAGAAAAATCACAATCCCAAATATTCATTTCATGCTGCAATGCAAATAAGTGAAATACTTTCGGCACTCTTCTGTGTGTTGTCCACTTTGACTTCGAGGCCAAGACAAAGTGGCAGGTTATTGGTGCAAAGTTCTGATGGCCATCTTATCTTTGCCTCTCTTTTGGCGAAAAATACCCTGGTGGGTGTAAAGTTGCAACAACGCTTCAAAAACTGCAGAATTTTAGGAAATTACAGTCTCCTCCACTGTGCTTGGCCAATTGCTTAAGGCAGTGATGATAATTTTGATAGTTGGGACGTGCCTCACAATATAAAATATTTCTGAATAATTGCGGTGTTGACCGTAACACCGTCAGTCAACAAGAAATTGTTTTGCGAGAACCACCTTAACGTTTGAAGTACGTTTGCTTCCCTTTTATGCTGCCACCAATAATATACTCCTGTATAACATAGGGTTTGGATATGGCTCCTAAAGGGCGACGTACGCGATCTACAATTTCACAAGAAGAGGTTGAACATGAGGCAATTAAAAAGTACTTTATGGTCAAACGTAAAAGGTCGAACTGGGACAGACAAGATACTTTACAGCTACTGAATGGAATTGGACATGTAAAAAGCAGATTTAATTACTTGTCAGAAATTGAAAAACATGTCAAAACAAAAAGCAAGAGGGAAATTAGAATGTATATCGATTATTTGACGGCTATTGATAAAGGAGAGCCATACCAATATTTCAAAGGAAAATCACCACTTGATGGTTGGCAACAAATATGCGAGGAAATGTCGAAAGGCTTTGGGGATGATGCAAAAATTTGTTTACCACAATTATTTGAAATTTTAGCTATTGAGCCTGTTGCATACCCACCGAGTACCGAAGGGCAAGTACCAAACTTTGGTTTGATATACAAATACATCGCAGCATTTTTAAAAGAAGACGAACTACCTATAATTGGACCTTTGGAGGCAACCGTCATTTGTGATATATATGATACACTTGTTGCAAGAATGTCATTTAGTAACAAGATTTTACAAAAAGAATTTATGCTTGATTTATTTGTTTCATGTGAAGAGTTTACCGTGAGCAAACAAACTCAGAACAATTACGAAAAGGAAATGGGGGAAGATAAAGGTGAACCTTCCAGTAGTTCGATATGTACTGATAATTACGATGTAAACATTGCCGATAAAGATGCAGCTATGAATGGTTCCGGGGATATACCAAGTACAGAATCTGGTCGAGGACAAGGAGCAGGATCTTCGACAAGAGCACCAGTGAGTTTAAAGACTGTGGAACAGAGACCAAAAAACAGATTTCCGTCAATAAATCCATTTAGTGTTCCATTTGACATACTGGAATTTACCAGACCAACAATGACTTTTGAGACATTTCATGAAAAAGTCAGGAAAAGCTTAAAGTGAAAAATGAGGAATGGATTAATAATTTACTAATTTCCTCCTGTTAAACTTTTTCATATTATGTTTTAATAAAAGCTGTGATTTACGTGACCATTGATGTCAGCTTTCTATACAGCTCAGACTGATTTTTCAATAATTATTACAAAAGCTGAAACCCACTCAAAAATGTGCCTTTTAAAACCCCTTATAAATTTTTTTGCCTACAAATATGAATAAAGACAGCCCATGGACCAATTTGCAGTAAGCACTAAGTGCACCACTGAAGATCTTGCTACTCCCGTCCAGTGCTGTATTAACCTATAAAAGATTGTAGTGATAATGACAGTAATGATAACTGCCTTAATTTGTAGCAATGGGAAACTCTTATGAAAGTAAATTTTGGAGTCTACAATCATTTCGTTATTCTACCCCACATATTTCTATAGATACATGTATACAATATTAGGTTTATATGCAAAAACAGATATTGTTTTGCATGTACAGCCTGCATTTTTGTGTTTGTGTATTTAGGGCTACATGAAAAGCGAGTTAAGTATAAACGTTTAAACGAGTATGAAACTTGATTGTACTCTTGGAACCCTCACCCACTCCATAAAAAGTATAAAATTAATAATCAACAATGTCACTTAATATATCATGCTTCATTAAACAACTGCTGATATAAAAAGTTGGATAAAAATTGGAATTTGTTACTAGTTTATTAATGTAGTGAATGGCTGTTACATTGCTACAATGCATACAATACAAATTTGCATGTTGGAATACCAGTGTCATAATCTAGTTCTTTGTGATTATTTGTAGCTGCATGCCATATGCTTTAGAATTTCATCTTGCTTATTATGCATGTCTAATTTCTTTTGTTTGCTTGCAAGTAGTCATTTGGTAAAATTAAACTAATTATTATATGTATTAAAATTAATTAATTTTAAAACTTAATTTTAATCTTGCTTTATTTGCTGGAAATTTAGTCTGGTGAAATTTCCAATAACTTAGTGTATTTTGTTATGTACCAGCAATATAGTTCCATATTTGAAGCTACAGTTACCTATAAGTAGTAGGATCTGCTGTCTTCTCACAATTTCTAGCCCAATACACAACAGCCTTGATTCAGTTTTTGTATCATTTCTTCCCTTCTCAATGAAATATTTCCATCAAATATTGAATTTTCACGTATTTTTCATTTTAGTGTTCTTCTTGTGCAGAGACAACGCCTCTGACTTATACCCCATGGCATGGTGACCTCCCAAAACACACATCATAGTTAGTCACCTTTCTCCTGCCATTATTCTGTAACTGTGCATTTCTGATGATAATGTACTGGCAGATCCATTTGTACATGCATCTTTAGATTCCACTCTGCTGCAACTTCAGCTTCTGGCCTTCTTTCCACACTCTCAAATGCCTTTTCCAGGTCTATCCAACCTTCAATAGTTTGTTTCTTGTTGTGGATAGCATCTTTAGTTTTTTAGGCTACGTAGATGCCATAATGTTCAGTTGGTCTGTGCTACCTGAAACCAGCTTGTTTTGGAGTGATAAATTTTTTGTCCAGATACCTTGGCACTTTGTGTTGAGAATCCTCTCTATTAATTTCCCATTATTGTTTGTTAAAATGATAGACCTGTAGCTGTTGTCTTTTCCTCTTTTATGTATAGGGACCATTATAGCTCTGCCATTACCTACTAAAGGTAGAGTCTACCAGGCATGTGTACGTAGCACAATGATGTATGGCAGTGAAACTTGGCCATTGAAAGCTGAAGATGTCAGCCGCATGGAGTGGAATGACATGAGAATGATAAGATGGATGTGCAACGTAAGTCTAAAGGACAGGCTCAGTTCTAATGAACTCAGAAGGAGATTGAATCTGGACAATATTGACAGCTGTATGCAGAATAGGAGGCTTCGTTGGTTTGGTCATGTGGAGAGAATGGACAAGAATGCTTGGACAAGTAGATGCAGAACAATCAAGGTGACAGGAACCACTGGCAGAGGAAGACCAAAGAAAACATGGGAGGAAGTGATAATGATGGATCTGAAAGAAAAAGGTGTCAGCAGAGACCTGGTGAAGGATAGGATAAATTGGAAGTCAATTTCAAGAAATCGTCCAACACATGCTAGCATGTAAAACGGACGTTAAACCGAATATGATGATGATGATGATGATGATGATGATGATGATGGCTTCTCTATAAAGCTTAAACACTGATGCATTATTCCAGTTGCCATTAAATAGTTTCAAAAAGATTTCCTTTGATGAGGATCCAAGGTGTTCAAGGAGTTCTTTTATGATTTTGTCTGGATTTGGTGACTTAATTTTTGATTGGTCTGATTCTTTCACCTCTTCTCCTGGTAGATTCCAGACATTAAACTGGTTTCTCTGAATTTCTTCCTGAACCTCATTTCTCTCCCAGGGGATCTCAATATCACTTACCTTCTTAGAGCATTCCATCAAGTTGTCTACTGCTCTCCTGTTGGAACTTCTACATATTAAAGGACACTGGTTACCCAAGATGTTTTCTTGTCATACATTCCTTGAGGTAACTTGCATAGTTTTGTTTCTTCTGGGTCTGTTTAGTTTTTAGATTTTTTTCTGTCGGTTGGCTCATGTTGCCTGAATTAAGATTCTGTATATTACCATTGCTGACATCAGAGGAATGTTACTCACTTCATTTGGTTCCTCATCCTTTCACTCCCAGATTTTGAAAGTTGGGTAAAAGTTTGCTGATAAAGGGCTTCCTAATCCAACCTCAGCTGCATAGCAAAAATCTGTTGCAGTTTCTGGATCTCTTGTGTTTAAGACTTCTCTGTGAAAATTAGATCTGAAAAAACTTTTTAGCTGGTTCATTCAGCTATTTCTCCACATAATATTTTCTCTTCTGCTGCTCCTTCTTTTATTGGCACAAAATACCTTGGAGTGGAATTTGTGATATGACTGTGAGCTTTTAAGTAAGGGAACTTACTGAAAGATAGTCCTGGGGTTGACCTCCCACCACTTCATATCACTAAGAAGGTTAGGATGACAATGCTGTAATGTAACCCTTCAATGTTCTATGCATCATATGAAAAGTAATAGTGACTTCTACACAACTAACAATCAAGTTGAGCAAGACAAGTTTCCTTGGTTATTTTTATAATAAGAAGGAAGAAGTTGTGTTGTGCTTTGGTAGTGAAAATCATTTAATCCATTACGATTGTATTCCTTTATATGGTGTGGTTTTAAAGTCGCCAATCACAAATTTTCATTTCAAACCATACAGTCATAGCTTGACTGCCATCTTTGCCAGAAACTTTTAATTCTATATGTAAGAATTTTTCCACAAGTTTTGTAAGGCACGATCAGAAATATTGTCATAAAGTAAAATTTGAATAAATTAAATTACCTTTAGTGACATTACTTAGCAATGCAGTTAATGCATTGGTAAGTAATAAGTCTGGAGGTCATTTATAGATTGACCCTTGTGCCTCTCCTTTAAGTCCAGGAGTAGATTAGGATAATGTTAAATTTAAGATAATTTCTTAAACCATGAAATGTTTTTAAAAATTGAATAAAACACCAACAAATATCCATTTTGAAAACTCTACTCATTGTGTCCATAAGAATGCCAGGTATTTTTTGCTAGCCACTGAATATTGTTGGTAGTTGGGCTACTAGCAACTCAGTGACATGTGAACTTTGGAGACCTATCCTTCCTGATAAACATCAATGGTTATTTTGAGTATCTAAGTGCTGCAAGCAAATAAGAAAGTTTGTTTTACCTCCACCTTCCCAAGGTATGCAATTTTCCACTTCCAAGTTGTGAAAATTTGATTTTTTTTTGTTGGTGCCTGATCTTGAATTTATTCATGGTATACTCTTACCCAAAAATGATCGACTGGGAGTATACTCATACAACTATTTGGATACAGCCTCTTGTTTCTTTCCAAAAATCTGCAACATATCGGTAATTGAAATATTTGTGCACAAACTAAGGCATGTGGTACAATAATTTTTTTATTTCTTGTCCTTCCATAAATGGGGTACGAGGGTTCAATTGAACTTCAGTTACTGGATAAGCCTGCCCTGCACAAGCCATGGGTCATCTTTTAGCAAGATCTACCATTCATTTTAGCCACCCCTCGAGGTCACAGAGCCCTCCTGTCTGAGAAGGGATAGTGGATGACTTGGGGTAGGAACCTCCTTGAAGTCACCAGCCACTATTGCCTTTACTCGCTGCCTTGTGAGCAGGTCTTTGGACAAAAGGCTAGCTACATTGCCGATAACTATGGTTGGAGTCAGGAAGGGCATTCAGCCACAGAAAACCTCCCAATTCAAAAACTATGCTGACAACTAATCTTCAAACCATACCGGATTGGTTAAGGCCTAAGTTAACAACAACCACCAACACCACTAACTGGAGGGTGAAGCTGTAAGCTGTGCTATGGCTTGACAAAAAAGGAGAAGAGAAGGCAGGAAAAAGACAAAGATGCAAGAAAAACAAACCAAGAGAGATGGCATTGACAGTAGCAGGATAGAGAGGTGTGATGGTGGAATGATTCTGTACACGAAAGCATCAAGAAGAAAAAGGATGCAAAGAAAATATATGTTCATTAAGCAGTGAAAAAGATTTGAGTGTATGAAGCAAGCCAGTAGGAAGGTAAATAAGAAGTAGCCAAGGCCAAAGGAGAAGTATATAATGACCTCTACCACAGACTTAACCCAAAGAAAGATGAAAAAGATGTACAGGATAGCAAAGCAAAAGGGCATCAAAGGACATTTAGCATGGAAAAGCAGTAGGTCCTGACATCCCCATTGAAGCTTGGAAATGTCTTGGCACACAGGGCTTGGGAATACTCACAGAACTCTTCAACCAAATCTTTGTGTGGGAAAGAATGTTAGATGAGTGGAGAAGTGTGTTCATACCTGTGTACAGGAATAAGGGTGATGCATAAGAGTGCTACTGAGGAATCAAAGTGATTTGCCATACAATGAAACTGTGGGAAGTGGTGCTGAATGCAAGGCTGAGACAAGAGGTAAGAATATGTGAGGAACAATTTGGCCTCATGTTAGGGAAAAGCACAATAGATGTGGTATTTGCCTACGTGTGCCAATGGGGAAGTACTGGAAAGGACAGAAAGAACTACATTGTGTGTCTGTTGGCCTAGGAAGGCATATGGTAGTGTACCAAGAGAAGAACTGTGGCATTGCATGAGGAAATTGGGAGCAACAGAAAAGTATGTGAGCTTGGTACAAGGTATGTATAAGGATAGTATGTCCGCCTTGCAGAGTGCTGCAAGATTAACCGAATGGTTCAAAATCAAGGTCGGACTGCACCAAGGGTCAGCTCTAAGTACCTTCTTGTTTGTTGTAGTCATGAACATGCAGACAGAGGAGGTAAGAAAAGAAGCACCATGAAACATGCTGTTTGCAGATGACATTATACTGTGCAACAAGACAAGAAATGATGCAGAGGATGAGCTGGAAAAATTGTGTGACACCCTGGAGAAGAGATGAATGCAAGTATGTAGAGCAAAAGCGGAATACCTGGTCATGAACGGAAGATGGGAGGATAAAATTAGAATGCAAGGAATCGACGTAAAAATGGTGTAGAGTGACAGAGACTGCAATAGGGGCGTGAAAAAAGCGAGTACAGGCTGGATGGATTGGATGGAGAAAAGTAATGGGAGTGTTGTTTGTTCATTTTTGTGTCTCGTCTACAGCATTTCTGCCCAGTAGCGGGCACATGATATTGCCAATGGTGTGGGCTCCTCTGTGTCAGCGAAGTTGCAATTCGGGGCGTCTGAACACTGCAGGAGGTGGTCCATAGTCTGTGTGGCGTTGCATCTGTCAGATGTTGATAATACCATTCGTTTCATGAGAGATTTACATCTACCAGAACCTGTACGTAGCTGGTTTAGACTGTCCCAGGTTGACCAGGCAGGATCGTGGCCAGTAGCAAGTTGTTCTTTAAGTACTACACCTCTGCTCTCAAAAGCTGTTGAGTTTGGTGATTCATCCCATAGTGCCTTCCACATGGTTTCGCATTCAGATTGAGAAGATGAGATATTTTTATCTGGTATGGACAGGAAGCCATGCCTTGAGTAAAGTCGAGTTAGAGGTGGACCAAGGTTATGAAGACAGGAGTAAGACCAGCATTGTTGTATGCACGTGAAACAGTGACAACACCAACTCAGAATATTTCTGTGGTCACTCAGGGTTACGCGGCTGGACAGGATCCGGAACGAATACATGAAGGATAGGCTCATGTTATGAGATTGAGAGAAAAGGAAAGAGAAGCAAGACTCAGATGGTTTGGACATGTGACTAGGAGAGAGGGAGAATATGTTGTAGGAGAATGTTGGAAATTGATGTGCCAGGGAAAAGAAAGCAAGGAAGACCAAAAAGGAGATACAGGGGTGTGATAGGAGAGGGCATGAGGTCAGCAGCAGTATAGAAGAAAGATGCAGAAGACCGTGTAAAATGGAAAAGACTGATCCACTGTGGTGACCCCCAACAGGAGCAGCCGAAGGTCAAAGAAGAGTCCTTCCATAAAAAAGTCCTTCCATAAAAAAATTATATAAGTGCCCCCTTCTCCTCAGATTCAAAGTTCTGAATTAAATATTCATCACTGACAGGAAGTGTGCTGTGGTAGATACAAAAGAATAATGGGATACATAATGCGGTTAGCTCAGAACATCGCTAACATACATGACGAATTTCTGGTCGTTTCATTTGCTTTGTACAGACATGACACGGCTTTGTTGGAATACTTTTCCTATTAGCAGAAGGCAGGGCAATGAGCTTTAAATGCTGCTCTTGGACAACAAATATCAGCAGACAGAGGTCCAACAAGCCAATACAATATCGCTGTCTAAAATCATTCATGTTTTTCTTTTGACGTTACTCTCTAGAGCTATTTATTGCATTAATAAAAAGCATTCACAAGATACAGGTCGAGCATGCGAACACTATCTTCCTTTATTCCAGCATGTGGTCTTCATTAAAGGTGAATAACAGGAAAGCATTTGCCATCACTGCAGGTTGGTCGTATGTTTAAGCACCAGCTGACAGAGGTTGCATTACATCTCAGTGCACGAAGATGCCACGGCAGGGGCATCGGATGCGGAGATGAGTGGAGCAATGCGTGGTAGCATCAACGGTTATCTCATAGCACAGGCAAGAGCTAGTACTCAGTCCAACCAAGGAATGGTCTGGCCACTGCCGGAGTCCACGTACTCCTAAAACAGGTGTTTCTGTCAGGCCCAGCTAGCTGAATGTAAAACCCCTGGCTAATAAAGAATGATGAATCTCGACCAGTCTAATTCAAATGAAGCTAGAGCGTCCTCCTTAAGCGATGCGCAACTTCATCCCCCGGGTGGTGTGAGAAGTAAGCAAGGGGTATCGCAGAACGTCCGACTGCGATTAAAGACTTAAGGGCATATTTCGAAGATGAGGATTGGAATATGGAATGTGGGATCGATGACTAGAAAAGGAAGAGAGTTAGTGGAAGTGATGAAAGCAATAAAGTTTGACATATTGTGTGTGTGCAGGAAGTTAAGTGGAAAGGAGACATACCGAAGGAACTGGGAGAAGGATATAAGGTCGTATATAATGGCACTGAGAAAAGGAGAAACGGGGTTGGCATTATCCTGAGTGGAGAGCAGAAGGAAAACGTGGTTCAAGTCAATCGGGTCAATGGCAGAGTGATGAACGTAAAGATTGCAACTGAGGATGGGCTCCCGAACGTGGTAACTGCATATGCTCCACAAGTTGGCTGTGGGGATGACGAAAAGGATGGGTTTTTCAGAGAGCTAGAAGATGTTATGAGACATGCCACCAACAGAGAAAGTTGTCATTCGGGCGGGCTTGAATGGACATGTTGGGAAGGATAGACATGAGTTTGAAGGTTGCCACGGAGGAAAAGGTTTTGGGAACAGGAAAGGAAGAAGGTGTACGAATCTTGAGTATGGTGGAAGCATAAGACATGGTTATAGGTGAGAAATGGTGAGAAAAGGTAAGACCATAAGGTGACGTACAAGAGTGGAGGCAATAAAAGTCAAACAGTCTATTTGCTGCTCCAAAAAAGAGATAGGCGAAGGATCATAGACTGCAAGGTATTTCCAGGAGAAGCTGCTGTGTTACAACACAGACTTCTAATAATGGATCTAAGGTGGACGAGGAAAAGAAAATGCCAGAGGAGAATGAAAACGCAGATTAAGAACTGGAAGTTAAAGGTATGAACAAATAGCAGCAACTTTCAAAACGGCAGTGAGCACGAAAAAAAGATTAGCTACGGGTGAGGGCAATGCAAACCAAGAGTGGGAGCGAATGAAAGGCATTATCATAGAAGAGGCTAAGCAGGCATGCGGGAAGAAGGCACCTTCCAAACCAACTGAAAGAGACTCATGGTAGTGGAACGATGAGGTGAAAGAGGCTGTCAGAAACAAGTGGAAAGCATTCAGACAGTTAAAAGATGATGAAAGTGATGTGGCCCTGGAAAGGCACAGCGAGTGCAAAAGAATGGCAAAGAAGGCTGTGGCAAAGGCAAAGGAAGAAAGCTGCAAGAAATTGCAAGAGGAATTGAAGAGCAAGGAGGGACAACAGAAAATGTTCAGAATAGCCAAAGCGCGGGAAAGATCTCGAAAGAATATGGGAGATTCCATTTTCGTGAAGGACGAAGGTGGAAATATGTTGTCAAGGGATATGGAAATCAAGCAAAGGTGGCTGGACTATTTCAAGCAGTTATTGAACACGGAGAATGCGCGGGAGCAGCAAGAAGCAGTAGAAGCAGTTGAAGGTTCAGTGGAAGAAATCATAGCAGAGGAGGTGCAGGCAGCACTGGGGAAAATGAAGAAGGAAAAAGCACCAGGACCATCCGAGTTTAGGAGCGACATGATCGTAGCGTTGGGAGAGGAAGGAACCATGTGGCTAACGGAAATCATCAGGAAAGTTTGGGATAAAGAAGAAATACCAGAAGACTGGCACAAGAGTATTTTGGTGCCAATCTACAACCAGAAAGGAGACATTATGCAGTGCGGCAATTTTCGAGGGATCAAGCTACTAAATCATGGGGTGACGGCGTATGAAAGAGTGTTGGATAGAAGGCTAAGGGATTTGATTGAGATAGATAACATGTAGTTTGGTTTTATTATAGGAAAAAGTACAACAGATGCCAGTTTTATTCTACGGCAAAGACAAGTAAAGAAGCTGGAAGGTAATCAAAGGATGTTCATGGCCTTTGTGAACTTAGAAAAGGCATACGACCGGATCCCAAGAAAAGATGTATACTGGTGTCTACGGAAGAGAGGAGTACCAGAAAAAATTGTTAGAGTAGTGCAAAGCTTCTACAGTGGAAGCAAGACCGTTGTAAGAACTAATGTCGACTAAGATGAGGATGTTAAGATGGATGATAGGTCTGTCTCTGCGAGAGCACCGAAATAACGAGGATGTTCGAAAGTTCACGAAGGTTACCAGTATACGAGAAAAGGCAAGGGAAGCAAGGTTGCGTTGGTATGGTCATGTCATGAGAATGGGAGAAGAGATGGGGGTAAAGAAGACATTCGACAGCAAGGTAGAGGGCAAGAGGAGCAAGGAAAGGCAGAGGCTAAGGTGGAGCGATGTCATCAAGAAAGATATGGAGGAAGTTTGGGCGACAAAGGAGTATGTCAAGGACAGGCGAAAGTGGAGAAGACTGTGTCGAGCAGCCGACCAGACCTGCCCCGTTGGAAAAGGCCGAAAGGAGAAGAAGAAGTTAGTGATTACGTACCCCAAACTCTTCTAATGCCTTTATCATCAATGTATATTCTGTCTGGACCTGAGGCTTTATTTGCCTTTATCTTCGTAATCACTGCTTTCACTTTAAATGGTAGAATTCTGGAATCATTGATGGACTTCCTGACGGTTGGCTTGTGACCATTTACATCTGTGAATACTTCTTCAACATACTCTACCCATCGCTCTGTCAGCTCTTCCTTTTCCATAATCATAGACCCATCTTTTGGCTTAATGCAACTGCTTGAAGAGCAGTGGTTCTTCCCTGCCAACGCCTTAATTTTCTGTGCATGAAGCTAGGATTCGAGGTCTGACAGCTTTCAATCTCTTGACACTGTTCATTTATCCATGCTTCCTTCACTCTTCTGCAGTCGTTTCGTACGTCACTGTCCAAGGTTTTGTCCATGTTCTCAGGCGTCTGTTATGATTTTTGAACCATATGTTCGCAATCACCTGATTATGTGTTGTACACCAGTGTACCCATCTTTCTTCTCTTTCATTTTGTAATCCTATACCATGTTTTCCTACTATATTTCCTACTCTTTGTCTTCCAATCTTTGCATTCAAGTCTCCCACCACTATGACAACATCTTGAGATTTAAAGTGTCTCATAGCTTCTTCAAGTTGTTCGTACAACATACCAATGTCCCAAAATTTACCTATACCAGGGATTACTTTTGAGTGAAAAATCTGAAAAGTGACAATTATGTGTACAAAAGTCCTGACAGTATTGCGATGTTTGCTTTTAATCTGTGAAGTTTGAGATGAAAAGATTGAATATCAATATGCTGGGCTTATGTGAGACCAGATGGTCAGGTACAGGATTCTTTGACAGGGAAGGATATAAAATCTAAAATTATGGAGGAGATGGACATGAAAAAGGAAAGGCTATGATGCTTGACAAGGAGCTGAGTAAATGTCTTTTAGATTATTGGTCCCTCTCAGAAAGAGTATTGTTCAAGCTGGAAGGACAACCTTTTGATTTATCGGCCATTCAAGTGTATGCACCAATAACCGACAGCAACGGTGATTTTTTCTTTATTCTTGTTCAGTCTTGGCAAGGCCCAAGCGACCACTTATCTAAGCCAGGAGTCAAGCGAGGGAAAGAAAGATGGTAGTAAAAGAAGCTGAATATAACGGTCAACAGGGGATTTAAAAAGAGGAGGATCGAACTTAGAGGGTTTGATAGTTTCGATAAACGACGGAAAAAACTAGTAGGGCAAATATTTGTTGCTTTGAAAAGAATAAATTGATGGAATGAAAAGTTACTTGGGCAAGGTGCATTTCCTCAAGTGAAATCAAATGCAGCCACGGCAATATTTATTGCGATGTCGTCGCATGCAAGGAATAAATACTTCTTTTCTACTTCCAGATTTTTAATACAAAGGTAATACTTACCTTCAAGTGGGAATTTTTGCCTTCTGTGAGGAAAATGTATTGAAAATGCCCCTTAAATTTTAAAGGCCTACCGGGTTTTTCGCTCTTATGGTGCATCTATTCTGCAACTTAAAATATTGTGCCACGATATAATGATACAATTACAAATAAGTGATTTGTGATACAAAAATTTAATTATTGCAATTAAAATCCTGTTCATTTTGTTTAAAGCTTTTTGTTTTCAGTCGAATGGACCAAGACGGCAGGATAAAAATTCAAATGAGTTTTTATCTCTACGGAAAACAAAGCAAATATCGAGAAAACCAACCACATTTTGCGACTGTCTACAGGAACTTAATATCATACACATTTGTTTTGTCTACAAAGCAGATGTGATGGTATTTGATTATCAACTGCCTCCAATGCTCCGAAATGGAAGTTAGACATTGCTCTACTAATTATTCTTAACTGTTTTAGCTGAAGATTTCTACTGCATTCATCTTTTAGTAGTAGATGCTGTCCTACAGCTGACAATTGACAATTTTGTGTAGCCTTGCACTGTCTTTTTTTGGTTGAGCACGACACACATCAAGCGTTATCTCTCTAAACAGTAGGCAAATGTCATTTTATTCAATTGATCAATCTTATGGGCGTACGGCTTACGTCTGACCTTCCATTGGGAGTATTGGAGTAGTTCTTAACTGTCATCACATTCTCTTTGTACACAAAAAAATTGTGTATGGTCTCTTAATTGTTTTCGACAGCCAGTATCAAACAAGTGACAGGCTTTCTAAACTCTCGCGTAGTTTTTAGTATCATTAAAAACACACGAATTGTGTTTTCCTATTGAAGCGTCTTGGTCCAGTCGAGTG
>RDPX01000006.1:3269561-3293129 GCA_003991215.1 Morbakka virulenta | reverse complement strand
AAAGACCATAGAAACAAGTAGTTTAATTCTATCATTTCAATATTATCTCTGCCATTGTATAAGGTATAATACACACATTCGATAAGATCTACACACATACGTAATCTAAAATATTGACTTACCACAAGAAAAACTAGCTAATTACAATCACGCACCAAGGGGGAAACTATCTCCATTTTAATTTATCCACTCTTAAATATACAGAGAGGCAGTCGATCAAACAGGTTTTCTGTAACGCTTTTAACTGAAAATTTTCGATTTTTGTCAGAAAACATTGCGACCTTAAAAAAAATGACCGTTGATTGATAAGATAAAACTGACTTCGCCCAACTCTGAACCTGATATCTACATCGGAGATGGTAATTTCTGCTGGCAATACCGTAACGTAGCACCGGTATGTTACTTCCGACCTACTTATTTTTAAAGATTAGTAACTTTAAGTTTCAACTATCTATTGAGTGAAGCTTTTACAGGTAAATCCTAAAAGGTAAACTGCAATACTTAAATTGTGAGTTACAAGCTTTAAATATACGTGAGAAATTAAAGCAACGCTCAGGACCCCTTGATATTATACCATTTCTTCTGTTTATCAGTTCAACAGAATTTATCTTTAATGGGTACAGTGGCGATTTTGGGTTGAATTCCACGCGAAAAAGTCACGTTTTTCATGAGTATGTCCAAAAAGGTCCACTAATTAGTTATAGAAATAATACATTATTTGAAGAATATACGTTTTCTTGGATAGCGAGCTTTTTGCCTTTTGCAATCCAATTACGCCATCCACAAAAACTGGGTTAAGAAACTGGAACGCTATCAATATTTTTCAGTATGGAAACAAATCAGTAGTGTGTTTCGACAAGTATGCGAAGAAGAATACTATCAAAACAAAAACCCGCCTAACAAAACTCTTTCTGTAGAAGTGCAAGCCTAAGTGAGGAATTTGATTCTATTCACTCTATACTAACACTCCATTCGATAATTCCATTGGTGCGTCAATTGCTATCTTGAAAATTGAATTATCTTTCTTAACTTGATTGTTTAACTGGGCACAAAAATTCTACGTTAAAGAAAACTCTCCGACATGTCCAATTCCATGTCCAATTCCATGTCCAATTCCATGTCCAATTCCATGTCCAATTCCATGTCCAATTCCATGTCCAATTCCATGTCCAATTCCATGTCGAAATAAATCCACTTGCATATGGTTGTGTTCTCTTTCTCTATTTGGGCACTTCTACAAACTATCAAAGTATTGTTGATCAATATGACCGCCACTTGTTGTCGAACCTATCAGTGAGAAAGTTGGTAAAGCACCAATCGTCCCTCGATCACTTGTGAATAGCTCGATTTGTTGCAAATCTGTTCAGCTCTACTGCATTCTTTTCTTCTTTTCTTTAAGATGCCTTTTTTATTTCGAATAAGATTAATCCGTGTTATCATATGCATGTGCAACTCGTAAAGATCTCAGAAGACTTTCCCTCTTTGCTCGTTCCACATTACTTTCACAAGTCCAGCACAACAGCGGCAGCAGAAGCAGGAGTAGTAAAAGCAAAAGTAAGAAGCAGAAGCAGCAGGAGCAGCAGGAGCGGCAGGAGCGGCAGGAGCGGCAGCAGCGCCACAGTCAAGCCAAGCCCTTTAGGTTTGCTGTTGCTAGGGTAACGTCTAATCAAACGATAAAAGGAAGCGACGCAACCAGGCTATTCCACTCCTGCACACAACTGCAATCGATCAACAAACGCCGTCACCCTATCCACTTTAAAGCACAGCTTCAAAGGTAAAAATGGCTCCACTGAAATCATCCAGTAAACAGTCAAAGAAAACAAGTATCTCGGCACTAAAAGTGTATCATACAGCTTGCCGATAGGAATGGCTCTACGAGAAAAGAAATTGTTAAACTTATGCACCAAAAATACAAAGTTCCGTCATGCGAGGAAGCATTGGTCGCAAGAGCGCTTAAGAAAGCTGTCAAAACTAAACACTTGGTATTTGTGCAAGGTCGATACCGTCTTGCAAAAGAAGAAAACAAGCCCAACAAGAAATTAATTCTGAAGAAAAGGACGCAAAAGCGTAAGGTGCAAAGCGCCAACAAAAAGGGCATCTTAAGCAAGAGAGTTCTTCGCTCAAAGATATCAGGAAAAGCTGGCCAAGGTAAAAACATATTTGAAAAGCAAACCAAGCGTAAACAACCGTCAAAATCAAAATCGAAAGCAAAGAGTTTGACAAGAGTATACGAGCTACGAAATAAAACCAAGCGTACGGATGAGCAATCACCAAGGTCCGTGAAAAGAATTCGTTGTACAAAGGTTTACGACTTAAGAAGAAAAGTAAGGCGAACGGTGCGAGGCACCACCAAATCAACCCAAGGGAAAGCCCAGTTTGAATTAAATAGAGCGCCAATTAAGAAGAGCGAACTGTTGAAAGCGACAACAGGAAAACGGACTAATAGTCAGTTGACAGTAGTAGTCAGTTGAAACTAATTTCAATTAGAGTGTAGAACGTAGGCCGATAAAGGCCAAAACAACGAGAGTTTCAGACCTTGAAAATTGGAAACAGAAAAAGATGTACCAAGGGGCTATCTAGACTTGATGATCTGTTTGTAAACGACCTAGACAGTACGCGTATAACCAAACCCTGTAGTATACACAAAGGCTTTAGGGGCAATATTGCCTCTTTGCAAACAATAATTTGGAAAGAATATTTAAAAATTAGCAATATTGACTTAAGGTATCAAAAGACACATGGAAGCTATTACTATTGTTCAAGTGATAATAGTAACTAGAAAGTTGAATTAGAACCTTGTAGCAAGGTCAGATGAAATATCTCTTAACGTAGTGAAATGTGTCTCAACAGAAGTCCATGCAATCGTGTAAAATATCTTTAATGACGTCTTCGAAAATCACAATTAAGTCCATCTGGTTAGTGGTATCTTCATGATCTACAGGAGCCACGAATAATAGGTTCTAGCATATTTGGAGAGAAACAAATTCTTCATTTTCTTCTTCTTCTTCTTGTTGCTATCATTATTATTACTATCACGATGATGATGATGATGATAATGGTGGTCATCATCATTAGTATTCACTAATATTCACTAGTATTCATTAGTATTGATTAACATTCATTACTATTCGTTAGTACAAATACGTAAAATTTTGAAAAGCATAGCACTGCATCAAACCAAAACAAACTACTCAAACTTCACCTCAGTGTTTAAATACGTAATCCACTTTTGACATTGTAATTCGTATATCTATACGAATTACAATGCCCTTGTCCTTGAAATTCTACTACATAAAGATGAGGTGTGAATGCTACAAGTGTTCTTGTCAAGTTCTGCTGTGTGAAGAAAAGACTTGGTTACAAACAAGAGAAAGACATTGATCCAGACAGTCAAGGTTTTCCGTCAGAAAGTGTCTAGAGAGAAGAACAAGCCTTGGGGACAAGAGAATGTTTCTTTCTGAAGAGGACTTTGAAAATATTCACAAAGAAAGTGAACATACATAGCTAGGGAGAGATGGGCCAATTCGTTCGGGCTTGGAGGAACCCTGGTAAGGTCGGACTCTTGTTGCGTGATGTAGAAGATTAATTGAGACGAAAACAAGTAGTCCTTGTCAGCGTGAGCAGTGAGAATGAGAGTGTGAGGATTGGAAAAGAGTGTGCAAGCAAAACTTTTCTTAAAGTTGAAACTACTGTATAAAATACAGAATTTAATCCAGTACTGACGTACAACAGCAGCACCTGACGCCTGAACGTAATAAACGTAATGTTAAAAAGTAACCTCTCCAAATGAAATTGCAAACAACCGAGGGTGATAATTGTCAGGATATTCCAACGCGCAAATTTTTGGGTAAGCTTGTGGAAACGGTGCAATGATTGTCCTTGGTTACTTTTCTCTGTAGAACCAGCATGAAAACATTTTTGTCATGGTCCAAGGTTTTTTCCATTTTCACAGGCGTCTGTTATGATTTTTGAACTGTGTGTTCACTATCAACTGATCATGTGTTGTACACCAGTCTACCCATCTTTCTCCTCTTTCATTTTGTAATCCTATACCATGTTTCCCTACTATATTTCCTACTCTTTGTCTTCCAATCTTTGCATTCAAGTCTCCCACCACTATGACAACATCTTGAGATTTAAAGTGTCTCATAGCTTCTTCAAGTTGTTCGTAGAACATACCAATGTCCTCATCGTTGCTGTCGGTTATTGGTGGATACAATTGAATGGCCGATAAATCATAAGGTTGCCCTTCCAGTTCGAACAATGCTCTTTCTGAGAGGGACCAATAACCTAAAACACATTTACTCAGCTCCTTGTCAAGCATCATAGCCTTTCTCTTTTCATGTCTATCTCCTCCATAATTTTAGATTTTATAACATTCCATGTCAAAGCATCCTGAGCCTTACCATCTGGTCTCACATAAGCCCAGCATATTGATATTCAATCTTTTCATCTCAAACTTCACAAATTAAAAGCAAACATTGCAATACTGTCAGGACTTTTGTACACATATTTGTCAATTTTCAGGTTCTTCACTCAAAAGTAATCCCTCATACAGGTAAAGTTTTTTTTCTTTATTCTTGTTCAGTCTTGGCAAGGCCCAAGTGACCACTTTTCTAGGCCGGGAGTCAAGCGAGGGAAAGAAAGCGGATAACAAAAGAAGCGGAATATGACGGTCAACAGGGGATTTAAAATGAGGAGGATCGAACTTAGCCCGGAAGTAAGTGGGCGTCAGAGGGTTTGAAAGTTTCGATAAATGACGGGAAAAACTAGTAGGGCAAATATTTGTTGCTTTGAAAAGAATAAATTGATGGAATGAAAAGTTACTTGGGCAAGGTGCATTTCCTCAAGTGAAATCAAATGCAGCCACGGCAATATTTATTGCGATGTCGTCGCATGCAAGGAATAAATACTTCTTTTCTACTTCCAGATTTTTAATACAAAGGTAATACTTACCTTCAAGTGGGAATTTTTGCCTTCTGTGAGGAAAATGTATTGAAAATGCCCCTTAAATTTTAAAGGCCTACCGGGTTTTTCGCTCTTATGGTGAATCTATTCTGCAACTTAAAATATTGTGCCACGATATAATGATACAATTACAAATAAATGATTTGTGATACAAAAGTTTAATTATTGCAATTAAAATCCTGTTCATTTTGTTTAAAGCTTTTTGTTTTCAGTCGAATGGACCAAGACGGCAGGATAAAAATTCAAATGAGTTTTTATCTCTACGGAAAACAAAGCAAATATCGAGAAAACCAACCACATTTTGCGACTGTCTACAGGAACTTAATATCATACACATTTGTTTTGTCTACAAAGCAGATGTGATGGTATTTGATTATCAACTGCCTCCAATGCTCCGAAATGGAAGTTAGACATTGCTCTACTAATTATTCTTAACTGTTTTAGCTGAAGATTTCTACTGCATTCATCTTTTAGTAGTAGATGCTGTCCTACAGCTGACAATTGACAATTTTGTGTAGCCTTGCACTGTCTTTTTTTGGTTGAGCACGACACACATCAAGCGTTATCTCTCTAAACAGTAGGCAAATGTCATTTTATTCAATTGATCAATCTTATGGGCGTACGGCTTACGTCTGACCTTCCATTGGGAGTATTGGAGTAGTTCTTAACTGTCATCACATTCTCTTTGTACACAAAAAAATTGTGTATGGTCTCTTAATTGTTTTCGACAGCCAGTATCAAACAAGTGACAGGCTTTCTAAACTCTCGCGTAGTTTTTAGTATCATTAAAAACACACGAATTGTGTTTTCCTATTGAAGCGTCTTGGTCCAGTCGAGTGTCAGGAAAAATGGTTTTGACCAAAATGAACGTGATTTTCATTGCCATAATCTAGTTACGATTACAATATCACTTAACTATCCGACATCCTTTAGAAAAACGCATGTCTTATATAACTAACTAAATTACTATGGGTGGAATTACATGAATAGATATCAACATGTGCAGTATTTGATGTGCTGAATGAGCCAGTCCTAAATTAAACAACCCTCTTATGTAATCAGGGTGGAAGACCAACATATAAAGATGTAGGCATTTAAACATGATTCAAACAAAAAAAAATAAAGACCATAGAAACAAGTAGTTTAATTCTATCATTTCAATATTATCTCTGCCATTGTATAAGGTATAATACACACATTCGATAAGATCTACACACATACGTAATCTAAAATATTGACTTACCACAAGAAAAACTAGCTAATTACAATCACGCACCAAGGGGGAAACTATCTCCATTTTAATTTATCCACTCTTAAATATACAGAGAGGCAGTCGATCAAACAGGTTTTCTGTAACGCTTTTAACTGAAAATTTTCGATTTTTGTCAGAAAACATTGCGACCTTAAAAAAAATGACCGTTGATTGATAAGATAAAACTGACTTCGCCTAACTCTGAACCTGATATGTACAACGGAGATGGTAGATTTCTGCTGGCAATACCGTAACGTAGCACCGGTATGTTACTTCCGACCTACTTATTTTTAAAGATTAGTAACTTTAAGTTTCAACTATCTATTGAGTGAAGCTTTTACAGGTAAATCCTAAAAGGTAAACTGCAATACTTAAATTGTGAGTTACAAGCTTTAAATATACGTGAGAAATTAAAGCAACGCTCAGGACCCCTTGATATTATACCATTTCTTCTGTTTATCAGTTCAACAGAATTTATCTTTAATGGGTACACTGGCGATTTTGGGTTGAATTCCACGCGAAAAAGTCACGTTTTTCATGAGTATGTCCAAAAAGGTCCACTAATTAGTTATAGAAATAATACATTATTTGAAGAATATAAGTTTTCTTGGATAGCGAGCTTTTTGCCTTTTGCAATCCAATTACGCCATCCACAAAAACTGGGTTAAGAAACTGGAACGCTATCAATATTTTTCAGTATGGAAACAAATCAGTAGTGTGTTTCGACAAGTATGCGAAGAAGAATACTATCAAAACAAAAACCCGCCTAACAAAACCCTTTCTGCAGAAGTGCAAGCCTAAGTGAGGAATTTGATTCTATTCACTCTATACTAACACTCCATTCGATACTTCCTTTGGTGCGTCGATTGCTATCTTGAAAATTGAATTATCTTTCTTGACTTGATTGTTTAACTGGGCACAAAAATTCTACATTAAAGAAGACTTGATCATGTCATTTACAAATAGGTGTGTCAAATAATCTCATCATAAAATTCGACTTTTTTTTAAAGGAATGAAAGCAATTATTTACTAATTGATAAATAGATCAAATAAAGAGTCAATCATTAAATACAAAAATCGATAGGGTAGTAGTTATTAGTTGTAGCAATGTCGGCCTTGTAAAGGCTCTTGTGTTCTACAAAGTAACAAATGTCATCCAAGGCTATTTCAGAAGACTTCAGCCTCCTCTAATCTTAACAAAATATAAACGTTTGCAACAACATAAAAAACATGCCATTAACAAGAGGAAAGTTATTTTCTTTTCCATTAGTACATTGCCGCAGCATCGTATACACTGTCCAGTATACAGAAGAATGCGATTGCCTTTACAGCACAGGCAATACCGCAATATACTGGCGTGTATCAGAAATCAAAAAAGCTCTTTTTCAATATGCTAGCCTGAAGATAAACATAATTTCCTAAAATTGTAGGCAGACTTCCCTTTAGTTTCATACCAAGTATGCTTTGAAATAGTGTCTTCTTGTAAAAATGCGTTTGCGCGATCCGGTCATTTCACACTGACCAACTAAATCTTATATTAGCTAGTACTAGCAGGGAAATCGTCCATGGTAAATAGTCGAAACCCAAAATACTTTGTACTTCGTTCTGCTCCACAAAATATATCACAGTTCGTCTTCCAACATCAAATCGTGAATCACGTACGTTGTGATATTCATTGTTACAAGAATCCTATCTGGTAAACGTGAGATAATATTGTTGTTTTGTTTACGTCATCATGAAGAATAACATTTACTGATGAATGCGTACGATAAATTGAACGTTCTGTGAGAACACATAGAGAGCACAATTACATGTTATAAGCAACGTAAATTGGGTCGAGCTGATCAGCCAGAAAACTGTCTCGTAAATGCATGCGCTGCTTCTCGCCTCGACTGTTTAGCGGGATAACAGCTGGATCTACAACAACAACAACACCTACAATGACCTGGTGGTCTTCAAGAACGTTACTGGTGACTAAAGGTACTACATCCAGAGCCTCTTTTTCATCCGCATCCAGTTCAACTACAACCACAAGGAGGTTTGTCCAGGTGAAAACAGCACTAAAATTAAAAAAATTTCAATATATTAATGTTATGTAAAACAAATAATATTTCACATACTAAAATATAATGTATAAATATTCAAATGATATACAAATAATACTCAGTTTAAAAACAGCATTGCTGATAAGGCTACAATGTAAAATTCGTTCTCTCTAATCGTAAAATGCATGTTACACTGGACAGAATAACATCTCTCGTTCATTAATGCTGGCGTTCTTCAAAGTTATATTCTTTGTCCATTTTCACCTTCTTTAAATCGATGATCGTCTGGCTATCTTGTTTTAATTCATGAAAATTTATGCTGATGACACTACCCTGCGAGAGAATGTGGAAGTTTGTGGCTGGTTTCTTTCAATGGGTCAAAAATGCAATCAATGTCTTCATAAGAAAACTGGGTCTTTATCTCCTTCCAATATTCATGGAAAATCATTCTTTTATTAACTCTGACGAGACTGCCTAATTTATCATTTCCGTCAGATTTTTCTTAAGGTTCTTATCTTCTTTCTAATGGCAAATGTGCTAAAGAGCTTGGTTCTTTGTATCGCGCTGGCGAGTGTCTTACACCTAAGGGTATTTTGTATCTATAACTCTACAGTCTTTTATCTCATCTTGGTATTTTAATCCAGTTCAGAGACATGTTTGTAGCTTTAACGCTGCAGGTCTTGCTGCTTACTCTACAACCTTTCTCTCTCTGAGGAAATGTGTGTTGTCTCAGGCATTTCTATAGGTATTATAATGGCAGTGTTCCAATAAGCTTTCCTCGCTGGTACTGTCTCACTTTGTTGCATATCGTGTAAATCGTTTCCCTCAACGTCTTAATACTTATAAAGCTGTTGCTAATCTGTAATTGATCTTACTGTGAATGCACGAACAGCTGGATTGTTTGATTGCTGGTCTTCCTCCCGGCCTTCTTCCTGGTACTATACTTTCCAGAGCCACTTTTGCTGGGTGTCCTTCTTTTCTCCTCCTCACATGTCCGTACCATCTCATTCTTTTCTCCTTGACCTTCTCACTGATCTCACTCCTTCTGATTCTCTTCTGATGTCAGTACCTCTTTCTCTATCTCTCAGCGTAACGCCTTTGACTCTTCCCAAAATCTTCATTTCTGTCGCTTCCAGTAACGTCACCTACTTCTTTCCCATTGTCCATACCTATGCACCATACAGGAGGACAGGTCGTATTATGGTTATGAATAGCTTCATTCTGATAGTTAATTCGTCTATTATGTCATACTTTGTTCTCACGATTGTCCTTACTCCGATACGTGGTTTCCACCATCCCTATCAGTTTCTCCGGAACGTTTCGCTCTCTGAGGTATCAGTACACTAGGTCTTTGGGGACCCGGTCATATGCCTCCATTAAGTCCACGAAAGTGTAGTATGGGTTCCTATTCGTACATTTACTTGGACTAAAGCCAAACTGCATGTCATTCACCGATACCAGTCCTCGCAACCTTTTGCAAATTGTGACTAGCTCACTTAGTTCCCACTCTGGTGGTATCTTCCCTTCATTCCATACTTTCCATAAACAGTGACGAGATCATTTGCGTTCCCTCCTTGTCTAGGTACTTTGACAGGTCCACTGGTAGTCCAGAGCAACCTGCTGCCTTTCCGCTTTTCATTTTCTTCATTACTCCTCGTACTTCCTTCTCGTTAATATATGCCTTCAGCCGGTGGGCACTCCTGAAGTGAGTCCATCTCATTTTCCACATTCAACAGGTTGCTGAAGTACTTTTTCCTTGATCTCGTTCTCATCTGTCAGTAAGATTCCATCTTTATCCTTTAACACAGATACCTCTCCAATGTCCTGTCTGCTTTGTGCTATTTGTTTTGCCACTTTATATATCATCCTCTTTCCTTCCTTGGTCTCCATCTTCTCGTATTATTTCCTCCATGCCTACTCCGTGGCCTTGGCCTCTTTATACTCCTTACTCCTCTCATTACGCCGCCATGCCTTAAAGGCTACCTGTTTCCTTCCAATAGTATCTTGCACATCTGTGCTCTACAACCATGTCTCCTTTCCTTGGTGCCGTTCTCCTTTGGTGGATACCCATACCTCTTCCCCTGCTTCCAGTAGAGCACTTTTCATTGTCTGCCAGTTTTCTTGTGCTGTCTCTGCTTCTGGTATACTTTTCTCTCACTTGTTCTTGGAACTCGATGATCTTGTCCCTTTCAGCTTCCATATGTTAATCTGTTTCCGTAGTTTTGGCTTTCGTTTCCTCTCGTCTGCTGTTAAGTTCCACACAAAGAAGTCTATGCTGTGCCACAGCTGCCTCTCCTGGAATGACCTAACAGTTCTTAACATTCTTCAATTCCACTCTTCTTATCATTACACAGTAAATCTGTGTAACATGTTGCCCACCCTTGTATGTGATGAGGTGTTAATCTCTAGGATTCTCTCTCCCTCTGTATTCCTCTGGCCATACCTTTTACCACAATGCACTCTTTGGTACCCATCTGATCTTAGTACTCCTTCTTTATGTTTTGGGTTCAAGATGATTCCAAACCCATTTCTCCTGTTCCCTTCTCCACTGTAATAATTTTGTATCCGTCCAACAGTTCTCTTACACTTTTCCCATTCCATTTGGTTTCCTGTCTATATTTCCACGTTTCTTTTCGTGCAGACTTTGGCTATCTCTCTTTCTCTGTCAGCCATGGATCCTACGTTCCAGCTGGCGAACTTGAGTTCTGCAAGCTTCGTCAGCAATGGTCGTAGTTGCCGTGGTACCCCTTGTCTACTTCTCGCATCAGTCGGGGGTTGTTGGTGCGCGTCGCTTATGGGCATTATTCTGGATTTGTGTAGACACAGGCACGTTGTTTGTAGCAGCGGTTTTCATGGTTGCTGCTCTTCCTGGCATACAACAAGGAGCAAAGAGTGAAAAGAGTACACTTATTATCTCGACAAGCCTGCTTCGTTTTTCGTGGTTTCAATCACTCTTTAACTGTACATCTTCTGAAGAGTGATTAAATCCAAGAAACAGGCTTGTCGAGACGGAAAGTGTAGTCTTTTGACTCTTTTTTCTTTATTGTATCATTTTCCACGCCCTGCATTTATGATTAAGCCCTGTACAACGAATAACCGAATCTGAATCTAACACTCTCTATATAAAAAATATAAATATAAAACACAACAAAATGTGGTACAAAACGAAACGCAAAACTACAAGTTCCTCCAAAAAATAGTGGAACCATTGCCTACGGCTGAAATCAACGCCTATAGCTGTGAATGTCAAATGTTCCATCAGCTGACCTAACAAGGCTACCTTTTTAACCTTTATTTCTACAGAAAAAGAAACACGAAAAGGAAATATTTGGAAATATTGGGTCATCAGAAGGAAGTATTGAAAAATGGGTGTTATAGTTACGGGGTTCAAAACTTGCTCAATTTTATTCATAGTAATAAAACATGTGTGATATAACAGTACAAAAACATCTTTCGTGAGTTTTATGTCAGATCCTAACAAATAGTTCCGTAAACCTATCACAATCTTAAACTAAATGACAGGCATAATGCTTTTTTCGATATTATTTGCTGCAGCAACCACATTATCAGGATACCTTTATCTGGGTTACCCCAGGATCTTGTACCGTATATATTTCTCCTAACTGTCAAGTCTTCAAATTATCATCCATAGCCGGGATGTCCTAAAAACCTAAAAATCCGTTGTTGAATAGAATTATCATTTGCCTTCATTCGCTTACTCGAAAAAATAAACATCTTCGCCTGTCCACAAAACCGTTATAAGTCGGGATAACACTCCTTAGAGTTCTTTTCAATTTCAAAACTTATTTCATACCGCACATTCATAAAACAGTACTGGGCAAATCCAGAATTTCCAAAGCTTTCTATACTTCATATGCAAAAAGTATATTGCTAACAAAACAACACATCAAGCTTAATGTAACGCGCATTTTTTTAGGTTACTGGGAATTTAATTGGGTGGATTAGGCCGGTTAATAATTCCCAGTCTGGGAGAATCTACGAAAGACGCACAAAGAGTATAGCTCTTTTTAAATAATCCTATAACATTATTCAATTGGGAGGACGGGGGGGGGGGGGTATTTAAACGAAATTACCATGAACTGTGCACGTTTTCATCTATTCCATGAAAACAATTTAAACTTTGTTTTTCACTGAACACTTCATACTTTGATCTGTCATCTGAATCATAGCGGGAATGGTGGTTAAAGTATGGGTATACAATATCCCGTTTGCCCGATGCCCTAACATACTTACCATTCATTGATTCCTTTATGTGAGCGAACAATACTATTCTCAATATCAATCGGGTGATACCGAAGGCCACGAAGCACCAGAGCTTCATCAAGAGACCCAACGACGAACAGTGCATCGTGACGAGCTAAAAAGGTGGGAAAAACTTGATTAATCTCAAAAGGTAAGACAGGGTCGTATATTTTTTTAAATGGTGAAAAATGAGCACTGTATTGTGCTTAAGGCTTTGTAGGTATTCTTTTCAGGCTGTCAATGTCAATTAAAAAATGGCTATTGATAATTACTCTTTCCTGTAGTTACAAAAGAAAAGATACTTGGGAAACACATAGTATGTTCTTCTTTTGCAATTTCTGCAGCGTTTGGGACACAAAATTACATTAAAGCAGAGAAGACTGGTTTGATGTAAAGCAGAATGCGGGCTACGGGGTTGAATCGCGTTAAGTGAAATGAAGTAAAGTAAGCAAAAGCCAAGTTGAACAAACTAAAGCAAATTAGAAAAGCGCAGTGTTAAATTATGGTGACTGGAACGGGATAGACCCCGAATTTCATAATACTGGATATAGAACAGACTAGTATGAAACAACTCAAACATACAAATGTATACTAGAAAAAGTACCGTACACAGGTACATACACAGACTGAAAATAATATTACTAATTGCAAAAATTAGTACGCATTTAGTCCACTACCATAATTAGCATCATCATCATTATTATTATCATCATCATAAGGTTCATTCTCTATTTTTCTTTTAGTTACAACTGTTAATGCCTGCCAATATTTCCCCAACCACCCTAATCCAAGGTAGCTTTCTTGCTGACATTAAGCTTTGTTGTATCTACTTTATGCAAGGCTTTTTGTCTTTGTGATGGGCTTCAGTCCGACTTACCAGTGCAGTAGTTGGGATTATTTTAACTGTTAGTTATAATGTACATTTAGTCCGGTTTCAAGATTAACTTTCGAAAATGTGTCCTATCTTTATAGGCTTCCATTTATACATAACAAATGTTTATCACCATTTAGTCTGCAAGACACCCATAACATAGAATCATTGGGAGCATTCACATCTTTAGTGGTGTTCACAAGATAACTGTCCTTTTTATACTATCGGACGTTCTTCTGAACCCTTCCATGCTGTTTCACCAGTACCAGTAGAGGAATTAAAGTAGCCGCATCCTTCTTTACAAACTAACTGGCTATTCTCACTCGTTTGTGCTTTGCAGCTCTAGCATTTCGTTCTAGCGCCACGGTAGTTGTTATCTAGCTAAAAATACAACGGGTAATGTACATCAACAACTCGAGAAGGTCAATACGGGTAAAATGTTGCGGAAAGAGAAGAGCTTACCTCCATCGGTCTGGGTAAGTAGTGTTCTTTTTATAAATCCAAGATAACCTGTTCGTGCAAATGGCATGTGAATGTCACCCGTTGCTAAACGCGCGTTGAAGTGTTCTTCCGTCAAGTGATCGTCTTCATTTACATTAAAGTAACCAGAGCCATTATGCGGGGCACCAACCCAAATCTAAAATTAAAACGGATGAAAAAAATGCTTAAAGAGAGTTGTGCAGCCTATGATAACCTTGTCTTTAATATATCGAAACAGATAAATACTTCCTATCTTACATCTCAAAATGGAAAACAGCAGTGTTTTTCCGAAACGACTTACTCTCTTCTATCTTTGATCCTCAATGGTTAAAAAAAGCTGGAGGTAGTAAGAGGGCGGGGCGAGTCAGTTTTATAATATTTCAAATTCCAACTCATCACGTTGGAGAATGAGCAAAAATCAAGAAAATATTCACCAATATTAATATTAATCATCGTGTGCTCCTTCAACACAAAAACAGTCTTCGAATAATTGGCAGAGAATATTTTTAATGTAAGTATTTTCTCCAATAATGACCGAAAAGAATACGACGGTATTGCTGGCGTCGTGTTATTCAATCTCCTCAAAGCTAATTTGAGTATTATCAATATCAGTATTAATTTGGAACATGTCGTAAGCCGTCACCTTTTTCCGAGGTACATATCGAGGGATAGTTCCCCTGTGGTCTGGATAACAGAAATAACTTGGTTAAGTTGTTATATATTTCTATTTTAATCTTTATCTTTCTCCTTAAGTAGCACATTTCATACGTCTGCAAACGCTTTCTTATATTCAGTGTTATTCCCCAAGCTTCACCACCTTACATCTGCACAGAGTGAAAGTTGCAGCTCGAGACCTGGGCCCTTGTCTGGGTACTTATTGATGTGTTTTTAAGGACTTTATCGAGTTTTCGAAACGATATCTTGGCAATTGGAATCCTTATTTTATCTCAGTTGTGGATCTTGCAACGTCTGTGATAGTATTTCCTAAATAACTAAATGCGTCAACTTGTTTGATTGTTTGGTCCTTCACTTTTAAATTGGATTTCGGGCTACCTTTCTTCGAGACAACCATGCATTTCCATTTTCTTACAATAAATTTGTGATTCCTATTTTTTCTCTCTCTTTCCCTATCTCCTGGTAAAGAGTGCTGTCTACCGGTTTTATAAAACCAATAACTTAAAAATTCATCAACAGCAACAAATATTTAAACACAATGATTTTTAGCAATCTTATTTTTTTACTTCTCATCAAATCACACACTTACTTCTCCCAATGACGAATCCCCACATTGTCCTCTTGTTTCTGTATTTGCAATAACAACTGTGACACCTGGCAATATCTATAAAAGAATTTGAATTTACCGTAGTGAGGGAAAATCAAAACTTTCAATCCCAATTATCAATTACATATTTAGCATCAGTATCAATATCACCGTCATCAAACTCCGAAAAAAGGGGTAAATTATCCAAGTTTTCAGTACTGTTAATACACTTAACGTCCTAAATTACACAAAGATTAGCTTCATAAAAATAATACACAACAACACACTGTAACACAAACTACTAAAAATATTATTTGGTGTTGCTCACACTTTCACACCCTATTAGCCATTGTTAAATACCTTATTCAAACGAGTTTTTACACACTCTAGCTTAAGCTGCATACACACTATTCCTCGCATACTTTTCCACACCACTTGACGCATTATTACACAAACCTATACCTTGCCTGCCTACCACATTTCCCTGTCTTTTGTCATTTCTCTGTACGCCTTTGTGTACATAGTATTACACCTGCGCCATTACATTGGTTTCATGTCGTAGTGTCCTGGTCCCATCAATGTTAAATAGGTATCCTCGTCAGGTATTTTGCTATTTACAGGTAAATAAAACCTACCGTGGGCAAACAATGTTTTGAGTTCTTAGGATTAAAAG
The DNA here is from genome assembly GCA_003991215.1 of Morbakka virulenta. Lineage (NCBI taxonomy): Eukaryota > Metazoa > Cnidaria > Cubozoa > Carybdeida > Carukiidae > Morbakka > Morbakka virulenta. The sequence goes on along the minus strand of RDPX01000006.1, from coordinate 3,277,316 downwards.
ATACTCAAGAGTCTCAATTTCTTAAAAAATAAGCTTACCCTTCCTGACTCCATCAGGCAAACGCTATTTGGGCTTCCTCTTTCTACCTGAGCAATCCTGCAATTGATGAAACAGTTTTGAAAATTCAGTCGAGCTGCGCAATTTAATCAAAAATACAAACTGCAACATATATTTGGCTCTCGGAGTGTTTGAAATTATACAGGGTGATACTTTGGGAAGGAACCATGCTTAACTAGTTGTGTAAAGGCCGAATGGCTATATTACTATGAATTATATATAAAATATATATACACACACTCAAAGAAAAAACTTCAGCTTATTAAACGTTTTCCCCTGAGTAGCTAAAAATTATTTTTCAAGTTTCTATGTGATCGAAGCCTATATATCAGGTCAGGTCAAACTGCTACTGGTAATGTGTAGCCCAGTACTAACTCTTAGATGGTCGAGTGGTGAACGACTAAACTGCTGACCAGGACTAAAAACAAGACTTGTCAAAGGGAAAAGGGGTTCCATGCAAGCCAACGGCCATCCATGCACTGCATTAGGCAGCAGTGGTGCAGTTATGGGGGGCTCTGCGACGGATTCAAAATCTTTGGACAACGGCTAATTCTAATATTACTGGTGGCTTGTCTGGTAATTCTAGCTGCAGCTGACAGAATGCGGTGAAGTGGAAACTGAAAGCCTTTTCATTATTGAGATGGTGAATCCAAAGTGCTGGCCAAATATTAAATGTGGTGTAATAGAGAGGCAGTTTTTAAANGAAAGAGAGAGAGAGGGAGAGAGGGAGAGAGAGAGAGAGAGAGAGAGAGAGAAGGAGAGAGAGAGTGATAGAGAGAGAGAGAGAGAGAGAGAGAGAGAAATTTATTGTAAGAAAATGGGAATGCATGGTTGTCTCGAAGAAAGGTAGCCCGAAATCCAATTTAAAAGTGAAGGACCAAACAATCAAACAAGTTGACGCATTTAGTTATTTAGGAAATACTATCACAGACGTTGCAAGATGCACAACTGAGATAAAATAAGGATTCCAATTGTCAAGATATCGTTTCGAAAACTCGATAAAGTCCTTAAAAACACATCAATAAGTACCCAGACAAGGGCCCAGGTCTTGAGCTGCAACGTTCACTCTGTGCAGATGTAAGGTGGTGAAGCTTGGGGAATAACACTGAATATAAGAAAGCGTTTGCAGACCCATAAAATGTGCTACTTAAGGAGAAAGATGAAGATTCTGTGGGTGGACAGGGAAACCAATAAAGAGGTTATGAAATGGGCACACAGAATGGGCTGGAAAACTTTAAAGGCTGACTGGCATGATGGAAAGAAAGAGGAGCAGAAGAAGACGTTTACTCTAGATATCTAGTTTGAGGTGGAAAAAGACAGGAGGAAGTAGCATTCCATGATAACTTACGCAATTTAGTATGGCAACTATAAGAATATATATACATATATATTCTTATATGTTATTTATATAACATAACATTGAATACACCATTTACATAAAACAAAAAAACCTGGGCCAATAAAGTGGAAGATTAAACTAAAAAAATGATCCATTAAAGAACATGGTGAGCACACCTCGGTAAAAAGAGCAGGCAGCCATGAACGGCTTAGGTACAACGTCGAATAAAGTTTGGATCAACTGATCTTCCATTTACTTTTTCAAACAACTGATAAAATTACAATACAGCTAATGGGTCAATAGATATTCTATAGTCGACTAATGAGCGACATTCATTCAAAAATGTAATGAAATTAATCTTCTCTATTTCAATTTTGACTTAAAAAGCTAAACAGTCATGAAAACAAACACATGCGTGCACATATGGCTACACAAACACACATAAATGGAACACAAGCTGAGAATACAACTAGATACACTCGCTCTGATATTTTTATTTCTGCCCAACCCAGTTTTCCGACATAACAGGCATACAATACGAAAGGAAATGTGATGTTAATTTTAAAAACAAATGTATGTTACAGTAAGAAAGTTAAAGAAGATATTTGAGGTAATCTCTAACAAATGAAATTCTGCAGGATTTCCACATAACGTAGTTTACGGACTTTCGTGACTACATATTTTATATCTATATCAAATAATAAAACGAACTGTGTTAATGCCATCACTGTCTTTGCATCTCCCTTCTATTGTAGTTTTGTCTTTCTATAGATTTCCTCCACTGTTTTCTACCCTCAAACTTCTCTTCGTCGATGTCCAAACATGTCGTATCCTGTACTACCCAAATACTGAGGATGACAAATTGGTATCCTACAATCCCGTAAGCCTCTTTACTGTCAGGAGTTAAATTTGCTGTTTGATATGGCTCGATATGGTCCTTCTCAGTTTTAATACTTTTCATAATGAAGATAATGACGGTGGCAAAAATAATAACTGCGAAGAAAATAGGGGGCAACATGAAAGAGACTCTTTTGAGTGCCAGCAACAATAATTACCATAACAATGATTATTATAATTAGTTGTGACATTGATGACAATGATGACATGAAAGAGATATTTCATGAATTTGAAGCCTAAACAGAATTGTCAGACATCTGAGTAATAATAGGCCTTAAACACACCTAAATACCCCATGTTAATTATACATGGACAAATATACTTGCCTGTCGTGCCTTAATGCTCTCGTGTCGATGAAAACGCTTGAAGCTTCGGGATGAGATGCTTCCTATTAATGTTAAAAGAAAAATATCGTTAGAATCTATTAACCTGTCTTTTATTCTGTATGAAGCACGGCTATGGCCAAGAAAAAATAAACAGTTTTGCCATGAGAAAATGTTTTAAACGTATTGCTTAAATATCAATTTTCAATGCTTATTGTAAAATATTGCAAAATTAGAGAGAAAATAAATGTATTAATTATATTTTCTACAAAACAAGTTTTTTTGTTTTGCCGTTTACCTCACATCTCCTATCATGAAATTAATACCTTCTTACCCTCTTTCGTCATAGCCCTGAATGTAATTAATAACAACGCCAGTTACGGAAGGGTGTCCAGCATGCCTGGATGACTTTTATTACAATTGTGGGTTATTGGCTTTTTGAAAAACAGCAATGGTACACCACTGGCGTCTTATATGCAAACACTGAAGTAAAACGTGGAGACCAATACATGTCATCAAATCCTCATGAAGTTTGGTAAGTGTGTGTTAAAAAAACAAAGTATTAAACAAAAGGAACATAAAATGTTTTTCTTTTGGCGCTCCAATGGTATGAAAGGTCCTCAAAATTTACTCTAATGACCGCTACTTTTGAAGATACCAAGTGCCAGGGCTGCCATAGTTTCAAAATTTGGAAAACATCTACTATAATAGTATCCCATTTGCATTGCTATCTGCCGAACAAAGCCCAAACGTATCCTTTTAACTGCCATCAGAAAAGCTTGAAGATATACGCAAGCAGGTTGAACCAGAAAGCAATAAAGGCAATAAAGATGCATGCTCACACCATGACAGTAAAAACACTACATACTAAACTAGCATGAAATAACTGATCTAATGAAGGGAATTTGGCCTGACAGTGAGGTCAGTAAAGTTTCAACCTTCATTCCAAAAAATAGGTTATCGCGACAATGACAAAGTTACATATGTAAATATATTGTTAATTGTGGTTGTAAAATATTTATCACTGAAGTGGGTACAATTCAAATGAATATATATTATATATATATATATATATATATATATGCAGAAAGATCGGAGAAAGAATCCCTAATGTTTTAGGTCTGTATCAACCTTTTTCTACTGCATCTATTGCATACCAGGAGATGGGACCTAGTCTCTTCAACGTTAGACATACACTGATCGAAGGTAAACTGATTTAGTAACGAGGCAATGCAAAGTGAAAGCTATGTAACTTATTTTTACTTTTCGTATTCATAGCCTAGCCGCCACAGATACCCACTGGCATAGACTACAGGCTGCAAGGGGAAGATGAGGCGGTCTTCTCTCGTCACTTACTTTTATCTGCTGGGCGTAGGTAGCCCAAACATTTTTGTCAAGTTAAAGTTGAGCTTCTTAACTGCAATATCAAGCCGTTTTTTAGGCCATATGTCTGACAGTTTGCCTTTTATTTGTTGGACCTGATTGCTGTTCCCCTGTGACAACTCTCTGTTCAACGTTACATATGCACACCATATTTACCTTTGGGAGTGGGAAAGATTATTAAAGCTGAGAGTTCTGAATCCGACGGTCATGAATTTACTCAATTGAAGGCTTTCATTCCTTTAAACCCGCATCCTGAAACTTGTACGGCGAAGGCCACGGTTATATGTAAATGATTCTTCTATTAGATTGTTGATAAACAAGTTTCATAATGTTATTCTGGCATAAAATAAAATTAACAGACACAGAAGTAAAGGTAAATAAATCAAAACACTTATTTCAGTACAGATTTGGGTCAATTAACCACGTTTGTCATATGCAAGGGCCAAACTAAAATTAACGGGATACCATATGTAACCACACTCTATTAAGTGACAACTTATAAAGTCTCTGACTGGAGATATGGAGATGCATACTGCTTGATTATGTGGAGAAATAACTCTGCTTACCTGCATACAAATGGCGATATTAACCCGACATCCAAAAGACGTGCTTACTGCTTTGGGTGATAAACCAAGATCATTAAATAAAGTTCCGAATGTCTGCGTAAGTGTCATTCTTGGTCTTTCTTCTGCAACAGCTATGCACGTCCTTAAGCTCGAGAGATTCACTCCTTTCGCCTAAAACACATTAAAAAAAGTAAATATAAATATATATTTTAAAAAACACACAAAAACATCCCTTGTCCCCTTCTCTCAAGCACCGTAAATGCAATTAAACTCCCGACGTTTCTATTAAAAATACCAAACCAAGATAACAAAAAACATATCCCATACAAACATACGCTTCTGCTTCCTTTTCTTTTCCCTCTTCCTATGACGATGATTACCATAAAGACTGTCATGAGCAGCAGCATGTTTAATTGGTCACAAAATTATAGCAGTTTCTTATAAACGATGTGGGATATAGATACAAGTATTTCAAATAAAGATACCACAGTGATAAATTGTAACACAGAATTGATACTGGATGATGATGTTGAATATCAAAAGTAGCATTTTACCATGTCACAAAATTATAGCAGTTTCTTATAAGTGACGTGGGTTACAGATATTTCAAGTATTTCAAATAAATAAACGATAGTGATGAATAATTAAATTGTTAACAATGACATTACACGATGATATTTGTTGGTGAGGTGGAAATGTATGCTGACTGATATTGAATAACGATGCAAATAGTGTGGTTGTTGACAAGTTAATGATGTCGATGATATTGAATGACGATGAGTAACAGAGATAAGCCTTTGCTGATAAAAAGCATCATCCGTTCATTTCACGTTTGTTTATGCTAAACGCACGAATGTAATTAAATATGATCAAGAAAACAGCCGCAAATCAAAATTTTGTCGTACCTTTAATGAATTAATATGCTGTGCTAGATGCTTCGTGCACAGCTCCATCACGGGATAGGAACAGAACGTGTCTCTTACTACAAATAAAAATGGAATTAAAAGAAAATGACATAAAACATTTTTCAAAAATTGTCTTAAAGTACAGACACCTTAGTCAAAAACCTTACTGTTGCAACTTAGATGGTAATAGCAAACGGCATATATCATTATTACATATTTTTTACACCTAAAACTCGGTAAACTTGTTGACTGAGAGCAGCCAGGTCCCAGAATGGAGAAGTAAGGTGTCTCCTTGCCTCCATTCGCCTGGATGTCGGTCTTAAGTAAGGGGTAGCACACCGTAGGCTTCTTCTATCGGGGTAACAAAATCCAGTGATCTGGAAATATCGGACGGAAACGCGACAGGGGAATAGCTAGATATAATTGGTAAACTACACTCTTCTCAGGGTGGAAACCAAAGTTGGCATCTCGAGAGTAAGGTGGCAAAATGTAAAGGTAAAATAGATTTTTTAGCGAAGCAAATAAGTAGTTGTAGCTCTTTGTAGTGTGACTAAAGAAAATACAAAGTGGATATTCAAACTAGACATTGACGTGGTCATTCATTTAATGCAGAACAACTGCTGGTGTTATATATTAATTATCCTGTAGTAAAAGTGATTTCGCCCCAAGATATTTTTATAGCTCGGCCTATTGAGAAAAATGCCGAGAATTCAACAGCCTGTGCGAAAGATTCAATTCAAAGTAATAAATAGTAATAGTAATAGTAATAGTAACAGTAGTAGTAGTACAATACAATACAATACAATAAAAAAACAAAATAAAAAATAAAACAAAATAGTAAAAAATAAAAAACATCGAAATGAAATAAAACAAAATAAAAACTAAAAACAAAATAAAATACAAAATAATACAATACAATACATGAGTACAGTACATGTTAATAAAATGAGCTTGCACTTATACAACGTGAAGTAGTTACGGTGAAGTCCAATCCTTGAGTATTCGATAATATATGCCAGCTATACCTGATGGCAATCTCTGTAATACTTGTTAGAATTCTTAAAATCATTGTCGAAATTTTCAAAGAGTTTTTAAATTGTCCTTGAACAGAAACCAAGAGAGTCAAGTTTAATAAAAATGAGCTCGACATATTTACTCCTATTTATCACATGGTCGTTCAGGGCAGTTTGATACTAGTGCGATTTTACAAAGCTTGTCTAAGTGTTGCCTCAATGACGAATTTTGAAGGCATTAGCAATACTAAATCCTGTCGTTGTGTGGATGTGAAAATGTGTTCGTGTTTACATAGCCAAGGGTATCCAGTAACAGTTTGATGGAACATGAGAGAATTGATAGAATATGGAAAACAATTCAGTTCAGCAGCGATTTATCTCACCCCGTGTATCTTTGTTTATTAGCAGCCGAACCGTTGTTAAGGATGTAGTGCTGCGCATGTGTGTCACCATGGCATAAGAAACAATATTCTTTATCAATCAACCCTCACGTTTTCAAGGTCATATTTGTGGGTAGTGGTAGCATCAATGCTCTACCTAAAAAGCGCGAAGAGATTTTTGAGTAAAGAGTACACTGTCCTCTTCCATGAGCTGATACCTGGTGGTTGACAGTTTTCGGCGACGAATAAAGCCGCAATCTTACACTGTTGATATTAGTACGAAAAAGGGGCGAGTTTGATCTCCACCTTTTTAAACGGGAAACTTAAATGGCTAGTGTTGAATCAAATATGAACCAACTTAAAATATACCGTAGAACAAAGACTGTAATATGAATCTTTCAACCACGCTGCTTCAAAACTGTAACAAGAAAAGAGCCAATAATAATGGAAGTAAAAATAATAATAATAATTCGTCCTGGGTATGACGATAAACTGCACCCGGCTGTGGAGTTTCGACGTGGGCGAATGAGGTTACCCTTTGCCACAACTACCCCCAGGTCACCATTGGGCAAGGTGTAGTACCTGTTAGCCCACTCCGAAACCTTGAAATACCGGGTTGACGTCCGGCGGAGTTAAGCTTGTCTCACGGGCAGGCGAAGCGCTCTTGAGCCTTGGTTGGCAATCGTCTAGAGATGGTGTCTCGATAAAAATACCAGTGGTTGTGTAACCTAAAAATCACTAAACTTCTTATGAATGAAATGTCCAATCAAAGTATTGAGAATAACGGCGTGAATGGGACTGGAACTCAAGGTGAAGGGCCCACGCCCGGCAGGTGTTTCTCGGCACAGCAGCGAGAACCCGGTCGTCATCCTTCTACTGCTAGAAAGAAATG
>RDPX01000006.1:3231192-3253403 GCA_003991215.1 Morbakka virulenta | reverse complement strand
TGAAGAGACGTATCAAAAAAGATATGACGTCATCAGATGCATGGGTCAACGAAGAGTTGAAAACAACAGAAGTGAAATCATTTCAGGCTTTACACAGCACATTAAAATTTCTTTACTATTTGCAAAATCTTCATATCATAATCGTAAAAATAATTAAATGAGAGAAGTTTCCAAAGTCGGACTGCTGCTGCATAAGACCTTCCATCATGGAAAGACTTACATAAGGGTAGAACCACAATAATAATGGAATAAAAACACTGTGACACGCGAGTTAGGGTAAATGGCACATATTTAGTTGCAATCATGAATTAATTGTATAAAAGCACTTTCCGTGCCAAAGCCAATATAAAAGACCAAGACTGGCGACGTCACGTCGATGCGGCCTGGGTTAATTCCAAAAAATGGGGCTAGTGGTGGGGAAGTGGGGAGAACGTTTAAATAACAGACTGAGCTGGAAAAGAATCTGACTCAAAACTTAGTTTCAACAGATAACCTGGGTCAACACACATATAGTGTAAAAGCACCATAGCACGACCAAATAATTTCCTAACAACATCATTTAAAGAACAGTCATTGGTGACCAGATCTTGCAATTCCACTTTTCAATGAAATAACTGACGTTAAACCAGATGGCAAGCCATGGCAAATATAGCAAAATGAAATAAAACAGAGATGTTTCGCCAACATTTGAAGGGGACATATACAAGGTGCCTTTTCTGCATACTTTGCCTATGCATACTGGTTCCTACTTTGAAAACTAATCCTATTCGGGTAAGAAAGTAGCAATTGCAATATAAGAAAGTAAAAAAAGAAAATGTAATAAATGTAATGTACGGGCAAGAAAATTAGAGGGAAAATAGGGGTACAGAGCATCATAAATTTCAGCTTCAGGTCTTCTGCAGCAATTACTAAGTAAATGTTGGTAAATCACTATTAGATTATTTAGTTTCCTAATACGTAACTATTAAGCATAGGGTTTTATCCATTTACTCACCAAGCAATAACCAATTGTTAAGCAAACACTAATATACCTATATATGATCTATTTATTCATATTCTCATCCTTTTTCTTGTGGTACAAATTTCATTCTATTTTCCCGAAAGTATTCTTTTTCCTGGTTTGACAAAACAAGGACGTAAGTAGTCAAACACAACAGATTGTTTATAGAACAAGCAACAACAATAACAACATACCTACAAATAAGCACCCATAAAGAGCAACAATCAAGTCAAGTCCTAAAAGAAAGAAAATGGAAAACAAAATTTAAAAAAAAGAGCCTAAGCAATGTAAGGAATATAAACAACATTATAATCTCAATAATTTTCCACATTTTCCAACGTACTTCAGTTTTTATTGATTTGGTGTGTTTTCCAGCTAAAAATTGTCACATAGAGTCACAACCTTTTTGCCATTATCATTCACTGTACTTTCTTCATTTTGTGCTTCCGGAAAGGAAAACGTCGTAATTTTGCATTTCTCTCTTCCTTGTCTTGATAAACTAACATTCTTAAAAAAGCAATTTTAATTTTCTCACACTTTTTGTTTAGAAATGTATTTATTAGAAATCAACATTGTCACAAATGTAAAATTTTTGTATTTAGGGCAACCAATGTAAATTACCAGTTACTGTAAGGCTTTACATTTGATGATGGTTGGAATGAACTCTAACAAATAGATCAAAAACCCAACTCTGTATGAAATATTTTGCAGTAGAAAAATGCCTTAGGAAATCCCAGTTATTCAAATATTTACAACTGGATGCCATTTTCAAGTGAAGAATGATCACAATTCAATTGATTACAAGTCAATTTTTAACTACAATTAAATTTCAATATTTTATTACATAATTATCACTATTTTTGCCTCTTACTTAAAACACCCATATAAGCAAAGTAATAAAAACAAGAAAAATATAACAATTACCTGGTGGGTACAATAACGCAACATGATCGCCAGAACTAAGCCTTGCTTGTTCGATTGCTAAATAAGCGAATTTCTCTGCTTTTTTGTTTAAATGCTGACAGGATAAAGTTCCAGCAACATGATTCTAAAAAAAAGTAAGTATTGATAGATGGCCTGCTTGATTAAAAATATTTTATCAGGAATTCTTGGTTACATACTTGACATCTATCTCTAAATTCAAGCGTAACTTACAGACAATATATCTGTAGTGAATTAAGACATTTCAAGGGCAAATGTCTTAATTCACTTAATTTCTTACCTCGCATTTATCATCACATTTATCATGACGATAATCATCACCAATGACATCGCCATCATAATAGCTACAATTATCATTTCACCTTCCAATGCGACCCGCATAACTAACGCCATATCACCACCAATATGATCATTACCAATGTTTTACACTAAATGGCAACTATTGGGTGTGCCCATCAATACGAATTTTGCTAAGATGTTTTATTTTAACAAGTGGCCGGTACAACCAGGCGGCTTTTAACAAAGATATAGCTCTATACGAAATATTACAACTGACAAATCTTTAAAAAAAGGCTTAACATTCTAATTATGCGAACGACTAATCACTCGATGGTCCTAATTACTCTTTATGCATCATTAACTGGGAACTCCTAAAATTTATTACGCAGAAAAGTATCAGAATTTGAAAATGACTGTATTAGCGCCATACGTGGAAAGACACGTTCTTAAACATAAAAAAAGGCATCAGAACTTAACTTCGTTTGAAAAGAAATACCACCATCCAGAAAAAAAGGACTTAACAAGTTATAAGAAAAAACAAGATAGCTTCGATTATCGTGTACATAAAGAAAGCTAACAAAAAGCACTATAAGAAAGACAACTTAAACCTTGGGTAGACCAAGTTTAACAGGAAATGAAGACCCCGCTCCTAATAAGGGACGAAAATTATAAAATCTTAGTAGAGGAAAGAAAACAGTGGTGACAAAGATTTAATGCGCAAAGTGCGAATGAAGATAATGCAGTTAAAGTACTGCAAATGATCCGATGAAAGGTTACCAACCGCCGTCAATATAACGCCTTAACACAATGTAGAGAATACATTTCAAACCGCTCTCTGTTTATTGTCAAGTCTGGTGTTAGGCCATCAAGATTAAATTTTTCTATCTCTCAGTGATTATGGGCCACCAAATCCTTATCTTCCTTCCCGCATTTACCAGGCCTCGATACCAAATGATAACGAGGTCAATCTATAATTATCTCTGAAAAGAATTTGTAAGATGAAGTGGGCTCTGTACCTTCGCTTTCTTCCCAACATTCACTATTTCCTTACGGAAAATCCAACTTGCTCATTCGACACCCAGTTCTATATTTTTGCTATTACGGAAAACATGAATACCTGTGTATATCTGTGATCAAAATTCTCTTTTAAAATTAAAGAAAACAACAACTTTAAGTTAAAATAGTTATTTTTGTTTGTCTCTAAACAAAGGGAATATTGCGTCCTTAAACTGGTATTGTAAGATTGAAATAGATTTCCAACAACTTTTATTGTGAAAATGTAAAAAAAAACCTAAACGGAACACTTACAAAATCTCCTCCCATTATGACCGACGTCTGACACGGGATAGAATATCCAGTATCGATGTCTCAACAATGCCTAAACACTCAGCAAAAACAGTCAGTTTAAAGAGAATAAGGCTTAAACATGATTACCTTTGAGTTTAGTAAAGTAAACAAGATGTGGTCGGGTGTTGTTTGTCCTCTCCATTTTAGAATTTCCGATAGAAATTGGTACTGAAAAGAACAGCAAGAAAAATAAAGGAAGCAATATATAAAACAAACAAGAAAAGCAATTCAAAATAAATTCCTGCAATGCCAACACATTGGTACATTTGTAGAGGTATTATTCAATGTGTGGGTACTCGTTGCTATGCAGCAAATGTTTGACAGTCCAAAATGGAATTCGAATCCTTAACAACAGCGTCTCTGTTCTATTGGGTAATGTGCTAGGCTATGAAACCCTTGGTACTGTATTAGGGGGGCTCGAATCTTATAGCAGGTTTTCAATTAATTATTACTACAAACGTTTGGTTGTCAGCTTACCCTACCCTACCACACACAAACACATACAATCCCCCTAACAATTCGCCCTCCTAAACGTCTATTCATTCAAGTATTTAAGACTTTTTTTTGCTTCGTACTACATGGGCGATCATATCTTGGGCGTTTCCAAATCCTTTCCTTTCTTCAGGAGTTTGGCGCTGTTGCATTAAAAATAATTATACTACGCCGTCTTTCGTACACGTCTAAATCAATCAACTGCATTAGGACTGAAATTCTGCTTATTTTATTACCACCCGATATACCTTGTTATCCAGTGTGTATTTCATAAATTCGGATCTTCCTGGGAAAAGTGTTATCAATGAAAATGAAATAACAAAACTGTGTGCATCCCAACGAATGAATAACTCTCACTCTGCGCCATGGTACCTTTCGTTTAAAGTGATATAATAACTACAAAGGAATCCGGATAGCAACAAATAACACGACGAGTTTTGAATAGGTACCTTTCTACCAAGGTCACTTCCATCGTCGATGTCTGCTATTTCACGTCCTTGTGCAAAAGCAAGTCTTGTTCCTTTCAAAAGATTGGTAACAAGGGCAGCTGCCGGTCCTGGCTCTGAAATGTAAATATAGGTTTTACAATTTCATTAGAAAAGGATAAAAACAGATTTAGAATAAAAATTACAATTCAGTTGGAGAAATAATTGGGAAAGTAAGAACATTAAGAAACTAAGAAAGTGAGCAATTAAGAAGTATAAACAAGTAAGACAATATGTAAAAGAATGATAACATAAAAGTAAGTAAGCTTTAATAGAACGTATCTTCCGTTAGCGTTTCAAATTTATTAATAAATAATCGGTTTCTATAATGAAAACAACCCTAAAACGAAATGAAATAAAATGGAATAAAATAAAATTAAACAAAGTAAAAAATAAAAAACAAAAGAGAATGAAATAAAACAAAATTAAAAAAATAAAGCATACCATAAAATGAAATAAATAAATCAGATAAAAAATAGAATAAAAAAAATAAAATAAATAACAAAAAAAAAGTTACAGTAAAACCCAAAAGTATAAACTTAATCATTATTACTAAAGCTTAAAAACGTTTTACGGAATTTAACAGTCTGTTTATTTGCTAACTGGAGAAGCATTTTGTATTCGTTCAAAGTGATATAATGTTTGTTGTTCGTTATATTCGAATTGTTTAATTAAAGTTCTTTAGGAGGTATCCAGCTTTACTAACAATGATCAAAATCAATTCCAACTTGCGTCAATTAACTTGAGGTATCGAATCAGCTGGCCATGAATGTTGAGGGGTTTTTTTTGTTTCGTTGAGGAGGTTCGTGTCTCCACAACAATCGAGTTCTACAATAGACGGATCCCGAGTTCGATGATGTATGCTTAAGTCAACACGAAAACGAGTCCTGGGAGAGAGAGTTCTGGGCAACATGTCTTTCAAAAAAACACGAGTAAGAAGGCACTTGCAAAATTAAGTGAAATATCACAAGGAATGTATTAATTTCTGTCTGAAAATATTGAATCAGGGTTTGTGGAACAGACGTTGGTTTTGCTAGCGATGTGATTTGAGGGAAAAGAGTAGCATCATTGGCAGTATTTACAATAAAGAAGATTAAGAGTCATCGTTTGGATAGTGGAAAACTGAACAGAGGGAAGACAATTTTATTATTTGTTGACAAATTCAAAAACAGTCAATTTTTCTAAATTGGCTTATTTAATCAGGAATTTTGAGACACAAATAGTGTATACCAAAAGTAAAATGTTTACACTTCAAAATAACCAATTATTCATACTTGTTCAAAATAGTAGAAGCAAATCAACTGAGTTAACATTTGTTTTCCTTTTTCTATCCTTTCTCTCTATATATATATATATATGACAAAAGCTGTGACTAATGTAGGTTTTGAATTTTAGAATTCAAATTTTGAGAGAGTGATATTATGGAAGGTATTTTCTTTGTTCCAAGTTTACACTCTTTTGAATAAGTGGTAGCAAAAAATTGCATTGCAAACAGGCAAGTGTATTATTGATTTATGGATCTACGAAAGTTAAGTTGTAGTTTCTTTCGTAATTGTTAATTTTTTCAATTTGTAAAATTGCCCACTCAACAGAAATTCTTATTGGGACAATTGTCTGGCTTTCTTTCATTTCACCTCTTTCCGTCCTTGGGGAAAAAAAGGGAATATTCAATTCAATACCTACTGGTTTTAACTCATTTTCGTTGCTAAACCCACAATCAGCTACTATTGAATCATTTTGATCCCAGAGATCTTTGTTCAGTATATCACTTCTTTTAACGATCTCCTTATCGGATAAAGAGCTATCAAATAATTCAGACTTTGTACATGCTGTGTGATGCTTATAATTGGAGTAAATATTACACTGCGTTACAAACCTATAAAATGGTCGGGATGTAAGCCAGTGGAGGATTTGAATACCTTATGGTTCTTATAAAGTTTCGAAGTCACAGTCTGCTCATGTTTCATTTTTTATAGTTCAGTTGGTAAAGAGCAAACAGCTGAGCTTTTTTCTTGAATATTTTTTGACTTAATGCGATAATTTAGACAGCTGTTCGTTATGTTAATTACGTTCACAACAATGTTCGGTAAATGACGCTAATTTCGTTGTTAAGAGAATCACCACCACTTGTGGTTTCCTCATAATCTTCTTCCTGAATTAGAATTCTGGGTGGAAGAGATTCTTTTTCCTCTGGTACTTTTTCTTCATGACGAAATTTGGTAGTAACAAAACCAGGTTTTAAAGTTTTTCTTTACCACAGCCTATAGCTAGCTACCTTGATCTCTCGTGGAAAACGAAATTCACACAAATGAGCTGAGTTTATATAAAAGCTCACTTTTTCGCATTTCCTTCTAAAGAGTGATACACTTGCTTTTCAGAGTTTTCGTTTTGAAGGACTTTTTTTTGAAAAAAGAAAAAAAAGCCAATACAAATGTTATTCTTTCATAATTCTTTATACCGTGCAGTCTGTCATGCCGTAATGCAACAGTAGTTTCCACTAGCACTGGTCAACGATTTATTTGGTCTTTTCCTTTTTCTTTTCCTTTTACAGTAAGACGTAATTTGAACTACTTGGGCTGTTGAAAATAGTGTATCTTGTGCATTTTGTTATTAATTTTTAATTCATGAACGTCCATAATGCTTTTTTAGTATGCACAGTGTATGTTAAAAAATAAATCTGGCATCTCCTATGTAATATTTAATATTTAATGCATCTTTTAAGCATTTGTCTGCTTTATTATTCTTACGCACATAGCAAAATCCAAAGAACAATAGGGAAAACTCGAAATCTGCACTGATTTCCCAGTGTTTACGTAACTATTGCTTACCCCGTAGTTCTAGTCTCTTACTGATCTCGTTTCCATGTCGAACCGAACAATACGTCATAGAACTCGGGATTCTTGTACTGAGCATAGCTTCTGTTCTTGGTTCCATATGAGATGTCTGGTCTCTTGTTAAGAACTTGAGCTGTTGTTTTGATAGAAAAGTTCCAACAGTATTCCAATTTATTGATCTTTAAAACTATATCGGGGTCGTTCCTGCTATTCTATTTCGGTATTTCCAGGTTGAAGGTCTCTGTTAACGGCTGCGTTCAGTCGGTTTTAAACTATTATATCATGTCGGAGTGTAAGTAATAACGTTCAGGTACACCAAAAGCATGAGAAGATGGTACTCTTCATGCTCTTAAGATTGTTTTTACAAAATCGTGTTTGTTGTTCACTCTTTGTCCAATTACAGGGTCTCCACGTATTTCGTACCTAATTCTTGTAGCAAGGTAGATAAATCGCTAGGCAGACGCACATCGATCTTGGCCAATTTCAAGTTTGACAATTTTAGTACGCCGAGTTACGGTGGTCAGAAATCTTAAAAGTGACGTCTCTCTGGCACATTCCTGATTACTTTAAATAAATATATCCAGAAGAGACTAGAAAATATCAATATGCTTTGGATTGTTCAAATATAAATGTCGAAACAATAAGAATACAATGGGGCAGCAGTAAAAACAATAAAACGGAAATGAATGAAAACAAAAATAACTAAGCAAAACAATCCAACCATAAAGAAAAAGCAACAAAGAGAAATAAAAAATACAAATAAAAAAGCAATAAGCAGCAAAATAAATGAAGACCAAAACATAATAAACCAAACGGAGGAAGAAAATAAATACGTTAATGTACAACTAAGGCCAACAAAAAATAACACAATAAATCTAAGCAGTAAAGTAAAAGTGTAAGCACAATAAATGGCTAGCAAAATAAAAGTCAACAACAACAACAACAAAAAGAAACAACCACAGAAAAAACCCAAAAAACAAAAACAATTAACAAAAATACACAAACCTTGGTACTTTTGGCGTGGCTTTGGCAAGTTGGTTACTGTAGTATGTGGACACATCAGTACATTGACGGGGTGAAGAGATCCCTCTAAAAATTTGTGCCTGGTCTCATTTATATCCACGTAACCATTACTGGCCTGCAATAGTTAAAATATTAAAATCGTTACAAATGGCATTTCAACTACACTTATCTGCATTAAGTGGTGTATGTATATACATTTATGTATATTTAATTATATATCATTATCATTAAGTGCTTTCATCCAGTCTTAATATTTGCTAAATAAAAACGAAAATAAATTAAAGAAAGAGCACAGTACATTAAAATATTCAAGAAAGCAACACCATTAAAAAATATGAGTTGCGACAAACTCGCTATGAATGAGTGTCGGTCCCTTCATATACAAAATATAGTACTTTATTGTACAGTATAACAGAGTGCAATACATAACCATGTAACGCACTGTTAATAGGCTTTTAAGACCAAGTCTCGCGTATATTTGCAAATGCGGTTCAAAGGTCATATCGACTTGGNGCGGCGAGAAAAGAGATCGAGTACCTTTTTCATCACGAAATCGTTAGCTACAAAGAGAAATTCGACATTCCACCATCACTTATTCTTAACCTTGATCAAACTCCGTTGAAGTATGCACCCGTTGGAAACATGACGATGGCAAAAAAAGGATCCACATCAGTTACAATCGAAGGATCTGAAGACAAGAGAATGATGACTGGTACGTTTGCTGTCACCCTCTCAGGAAAGTTTCTGCCCATCCAATTGATATATGGAGGCAAAACGAAGCAAAGCATCCCGAAGGTAAAATTTCCGAAAGGATTTAGCTTGAGTGTCAACCCAAAGCACTTCTCCAACACAGCCGAATCAATTAAATTTTTTGAAGAAATCATCCTCCCTTATGTCAAAGCAGAGAGAGAAAGTCTCGGTCTCCCATCTGATCAAAAGGCGCTTATGATCATGGATGCCTTTACGGGGCAAATGACCGAAGATGTTGTCAACAAATACCTCGATAACAACATCCTACTTGTGAATGTCCCCAAAAACATGACGAAATTTTATCAGCCCTTAGATCTGACAGTGAATGGATACTGTAAAAGATTTCTGAAGGGAAAATTTTCAAATTGGTATTCGGCACAAATTTCAAAGCAACTTGCGTCAAACGTTCCATTGGATGACGTAAAAATCAAGCTCCAGCTAACCACACTAAAGCCTCTACAAGCAGGCTGGATAATCGATTTCTACAATGAAATGACCAGTGCAAAGGGAAAGGAGATTATCACCAGCGGATGGGTTTCGTCGGGAATTAAGGATGCAATTGATTTAGGATTGCAAAATCTTCCCTCTATCGATCCTTTTGAGCAGCTTGATCCGATGATGAATGATGCAGAGGATGTTGTTGAGGCTAGTCGTCTACGCATGATCGCTATTGCCTGTCTCACAATTGAAGAGCTTTCTTTAATCGGACACAATGACAAGAACTTTGATCATGACGAAAGCGAGGATGAAAATGACGAAGAATGGGTCGCGCCATACGAAGAAAGAAACGCTTTCAATTTATTTGATGAAGCTTAAAATAGATATTTTCTTTGTAACATATTTTTTAGTACGGTATTCATTATAAGTGAAAAAGAACTGTTGTGTTAATTGAAGATTTATTTAAATTTTTTTCCCAATTTGCCTCATTCGCGAAAGTTTATGTTCGCGAAATATTTTGAAACCCCTAATTCGCGAAAGTTTATGCTCGCGGAATGAATTTTTTCGTTAAATTCGCGAAAGTAAATGTCCTAAATTTCGCGATTTTCCGACCTCGCGAAAGTTTCTGCTCGCGAAAGTTTGTACACTTAAAGTATCTCCTACAAACTAAGCCAATATTACTTCTCTCTTAAAGTACTTCCAAATTACTGAAAAAAAAGTATTATTTCATAGCATTCACTTCAACAGTGTAGCTACGTGTGATAACTAGGTTAAAAATACAAGTCTTCTTGCTGACCATTTCACATTTATGAGGATTTTTGTGTACATGCAGACACTTTGGGGAAACATTAAATAGGCTGGGTGTTACATATTCTATAAACCATAGATGCCACTTTTAATATCAACATGAAATAATCTATACTAAATAAAAAAATACGCCCCATTAAAATATCCTACTCCAAAAGAATTTTACTATAATATCAAAGGTTCAGCTAAAAAGCAAGATAGATCAGTTGTTGAGTCAGGCTGAAACAAATTTCTTTTCTTCTAGGCTATTATCTCCATTGGCGGAGTGACCAGCCCAACAATTCTACTTCGACCTAATACTGGATATTAATCAATCATTAAAACAGAACATTTTGGTGGTTCTTTCTCCCCAACAAGCACCCCAACTAACAAATAACTCAGTCTTTGCCCCAATCAGTACAAAACAAGGAGACTGCAGTTAATTTAATAGTTTTGCAGCTAGGTATACTTTACATGGTATCTCTCATAAAGTTCATGTGTAGAAAATCCGTCAGTGTGACTACTCACCCCATGTACACTATCCACAGCTGGTAAAACATGACTCATCCATTGAAAGCTCTAAATCCACAAAACGAAAAACAACAGGGCATAAATTTATAAACGTATTCTGCACTAAACATACATATATATATATATTGCTGATAAATATTTACTATTGCTCATACAGGAAGCTATCTACCTGTCTATCTATCCATCTATCTATCTATCTATCTATCTATCTATCTATCTATCTATCTATCTATCTATCTATCTATCTATTTATCTATCTATCTATCTATCAATCCATCCATCCATCCATCCATCCATCCATTTATCTATATATTTGTGCATGTATGTGTAAGTGGAGCACTAACACAACAACACTGCACAGTGCCACGGGGGTTCAAACTTATGACGTCTCGAAACTAACAATCTAAAAGCTGAGAAAAGAATGATATGACCACTCAAGTCCTTTGATTTGTAGTATTATTCACAATCTCACACAACGTACGCAAANATCTATCCAGCGATCCATCTATCTGTCAATCCATCCATTTATCTATATATTTGTGATTGTATGTGTAAGTGGAGCACTAACACAACAACACTGCACAGTGCCACGGGGGTTCAAACTTATGACGTCTCGAAACTAACAATCTAAAAGCTGAGAAAGAATGATATGACCACTTAAGTCCTTTGATTTGTAGTATTATGCACAATGTCACACAACGTACGCACAACTATGAATGTAAAATGCAGTATAGGTCGCACGTACACAAATGTAAATCTTCTATCTCGTTTTGCATATATTAAAATAATGCAACTAAAGTTTAAAAGGAGAAAATTAAGCATGCCTTTCTACCAATATGTTTTAAGATAAAACAGCCATCAACGTTTTTAGAAAATGTTTCAATATTTCCTAATTTTTTGTAGACACAAAAATTTTGTTTCCACGCATTAAAAATACGTTCTACAGGTGGTAGGCGAACTACATCACTACTGTTCCCTTTATTCCTCGTGTTGTTCTCCATTTCGCAGTTACCATTGACGGTTCAGTTTTCATAGTAATTCATAATTATTATCATAATTCCATTATCACTTTAACTGCTTCCTTAGAAAAAAGGCACTAAAACGTTGAATACCCAAACTACTTCACTAGGCACTTGGTTCTTCAATTTCTGCCTTTTTATTAAACTCGATCATCTATAATCCGCTAAAAGGACTAGAAGGGGCAGGGGGCTAAATATAAATGATTCCCAAATGCAGCGATTATAGCAACAATTGTGTTTACTTCCATTGTTGACGGAGTGCCACAAAAGTAATCCATGAAACTAAATAGGTACAAATAAATAACCTTCAAGATGCCTATCTTAATTCTGCGGGTAAAGGGCATTATGACTATAAAGTTCCTGAGGAAACCGGTGTGGGTGTGGGTGTGAGTCAAACAAACTCGGATTGCTCACCTCTTCTTCTGTGCAGTTGGACTTCTGCTCAGCCACGACAACAATTCGCTCTTCTTTAAGAATGAGGACAGGAAACACTGCTATCCTGTAGTTCAAAAAACCAAAAGACATACATATAAAATAAATAAAAAAACAGCGCCACGACCCCCTGTCATTGCAAATAACACAGACACCCACATCCCTGTCTTATGCATTCTTCACTCAATGTATAATCATGCAAAGCTGTATCTACTTATACACCAGCACTCATGTATCCTTAGCATATAGGACCTCGGCATCCAGTTGCACCTGTTGTATTTACGCATAATATTTCAACGTGTATAAACACATCAAAATTTACACGAGTTAATACGAATACACACGAGTTAAACACATGTATTGCATCGAAGGGATATTTTTAGTACGCTTGCATGCAGGTCCAGATGTATATAAACACAATGTGCTAACGTGTACTACACTGTTTCGAGTAATCTGAAATCTTCATGTATGTATGTAGGTATGTATGTATGTATGTATGTATGTATGTATGTATGTATGTATGTATGTATGTACGTATGTATGAAAATGTATAGATATTCTCAACTGGGCTGTAAAGTTTATACGTCCAAATATCAAATGAGTCGAAGCTCAATGTTATTTCGTTGAAAAAATAAAAGACCCAAAGTCAGAAAGTTACTCGATTGTACCTTACTCGATTTTACTTACCTTCCTTTATGTACGAATTTGATTGGATCGACAGCGAGAACTGTGGCTTTTAAATCTTCCGAATTATGTCGCCTTCCTTGAACATTCATTAGTCCCGAAATAGTACCGCAAACAAAAACAAGACCATTCTGACGTCAAAAATAGAAATCGAATGTAAATTTGTGATTATGACCAACATATAACAATCATTCATTTGTAGATACTGAAATGGTTTGCCTACAGAAAATTAAAAATTCTGTGCTCATTAATCGCAGCTGTTAACCGTACTTTTAAAACGTAAAAAAAACACTAGAATACCTTGCTACCTAACTAGGGTGGTGATGGTGGTGGTGGTGGTGCATTAATGCCTGGGAATACTAAAGATAAAATCTGAAACAGTAATACACATTTTTTTCAAACTGTCTTTAAAAACTTTGTTTACTACTTACAGCTCACTACTACTCACTACTAGTTTTTACTACTCACCACCACCACAACCACTACTACTACTACTACAACTACCACTACTACCACCACCACTACTACTACTACTACTACTACTACTACTACTACTACTACTACTACTACTACTACTACTACTAATACTAATACTACTATACTACTTTTAAATATTTTTTGTATATATTTTAATACTCCACATTTATTAAACAATTAAGTTAATCGTAAAAACCTTTGTTTGCCTCAGGTTACTGGGTGCGACCCCGTAAGTAATTGTAAATAAACAGCATTAATAAGAAAACCGTACATAATAATAATAATAATAATAATAATAATAATAATAATACTAATAATAATATAATATATAATATGATATGATATAATATAATATAAATATAATATAATAATATAATATGATATGATATGATATAATATAATATAATATATAATATAATATAATATAATATAATATAATATAATATAATATAATATAATATAATATAATATAATATAATATAATATAATATAATATAATATAATATAATAATTATTAGGAATGGGATAGATCAAACATTCCCGCGTAGGAAAAGACACGAGGCTTCTCAGGTTGTCATCGTGCGAAATCTTCGTAAAGTAGTGAGAACCGCTTGGACAAGAGAATTGAATAAGATTAAGATAAGATGCTTTTTCGACAGTGACCCAACTAAGAGGATGCATGAGATCTGGAAAAGCAAGGGAGTGTTTAATCTATCTGAGCAGAAACTGGTAGGTTCAGGTTTATAAGAACTAATGACATTCCAAAATTAATGATAAGGTGGAAGAGAGAAAAATGAGAACGGAAGTAAATAAGAGGCTTTGCGGAATGATGGGCTTGGTGAAGAAGACAACAAAATATGGGGATGTCACAAGAGGAACTAACAAGAAATTCAATGGAAGATCCATAAAGCTTAAGATTTTGTGAAAGGAAAAGATTAAGAGCAGTGACTCCCCAAATCGACAAAGTTATTTCCTATTTGGAGGTCAACGACCTTACTCGATGCAATCGACTCCTTTAAGCGGCTGCAAATGTTGTTACTCGAATTATCGGTATTAAAAAACTACAGCCGAAGAAGAACATTGATCCATTGTGGAAGAAAAGATTGACAAAACAAATAGGAGCGATAAGGAAAGACATTAGCAAATTAAGTGTTTTGATAATATCAAAAGTAATTTGACGAGAGACAGAGGACTTAAAACAAAGGGTGGTGGCTATAAAAAGGAAAATATTAAAAGATATGGAGAAAGAAATGAGCAATTCTAACAGAACAGGATTTTTCAGAAAAAAACCAGAAAAAGCTGTTTGAAAAGCTGGAAGGAAAAGTGGTAAGCATTTGTACTTTTAGTACGAATACTTACTCCTTGCTGCATCTTGAAAATTTTTCTTTCCTGATCAATAATATAGTTCAAGAAAACAACTGAAGGTTATGGTTGTAAGATTTTTACTTCAGTTACCTAGGCCAGGGGGGATTGAATGAATATTGTACCTTGCTCTGGTACTAGATCAGGAGTACAACAAATACTCTTCCTTGAAGTAGAAAGGGGTGACCAATATAGAATCGCTATTGCACTAAAGAGATAGCAAATGTCAAACTGGCAAATGCTTTTCAAAGTACAGTTTGATTTTTTTAAACCTATGATAAAACACAAAAGAACATTGTATTTCATAACTTACCGGTCCAAGAAACCCAAGAAGCCCTGTCATAGCGTACATTTTTTCTGTCGGAACACCGTTTTCATCTAATGGTTGTATCTACAGTTAAGGATAGGTATACAAAAATTAATAATTAATAAAACAGAGAATCTATTACATACATACATATATATATTACGAAAATAATAATGAAAGATGGAATGTGAAATTATTGGCAAGTGAACAATTTATGTGTACCCAACTGGGTTCGTACTTGCAAGAGATCGGGTTAAAAGATGATCTGACTAAAAACGATGTGGCAAATGGTTCAGATGGTGGAGTATGTGGTCATGTTGCCATACTGGTTTGAACTCAGTCTGCTACAAACACTTGTCACTTTTCTACACATTAAAGTAAATAAACCAATGTAAACAAAACTTTCCTTGGCACGCTGCTGCCTCCCCCCCCTCCCGCCCCAAATGTCAATAATTTCAACCAACAGCTTAGTTTAGGAGGGTACAACGCCAGATGGCTAATTCTGCTGATAGCGAGTCTTTTCTCCCTTATTTAATGTTTCCCGTGTCGTGGCAAAAACTAAATGAAATCCATATACTTTAAAAACTCACACAGAGGGAGGAGAGGGAGAGAGAGAGCATATATATATATATATATATATATATATATATATATATATATATATATATAGCTANCTTTCCTTGGCACGCTGCTGCCTCCCCCCCCTCCCGCCCCAAATGTCAATAATTTCAACCAACAGCTTAGTTTAGGAGGGTACAACGCCAGATGGCTAATTCTGCTGATAGCGAGTCTTTTCTCCCTTATTTAATGTTTCCCGTGTCGTGGCAAAAACTAAATGAAATCCATATACTTTAAAAACTCACACAGAGGGAGGAGAGGGAGAGAGAGAGAGATATTAGACACACACACTCACATACTCTGTCTGTGTGTGTCTGTCTGTCTGTGTCTGTCTGTCTGTCTCTCTCTCTCTCTCTCTCTGGGTATAAAAAGAAAAAGTGTTATATTCTGTTAAAAAAAGCAGAAAAAAAACTTTGATGAAATTATGTACATTTCATCAAAATATGATATTGAATGTCTTTTAAACTAACTCTGCAAGGACCCTAGCTCATCATGTTTTAACCATGAAATTTGATGCACTTAACTCCACCAACAAAAGTTCCATTCCATTCGGTCTTGCACTGCCCTTGTGGCTTTATATATCGTTTGCTAATTTTTTTATTTGAAAGTAACTGTCATCAAGATCTTGTTCCTTTCTCATAATTCTCTCCAAAAACCACACGCGTCAACAGAAAATGTCTAGCCATTTTCCCTATGAACTTTAGTTTTTTGGGGATCGATTTCAATTTCACAAAGTCTTCTAGTTTCCGCAGTTTCCTTTTAAAAAACTGCAACTTCAACTTTTCTTTCGGCTGATAATTAACAGTTTCCGAACGGCCCGATGTCGAAGCTTTTTTTGACCTATCACTCTTTTCAATGGCAGGTGTTTTGGTGAAAACATCGGTAAAGGGAAAGTAAAAAATAAAACAAGAGGTGGGAAGATTGAATTAAAAAAATCATGTTTCCTTTGAGCAAGGAAGATGCATTTGAGAGACAAAACTAATATGGAAACAAAGAAAATGTAAAAATAATTTATGCATGGGATAAACTTATTTCATTTATTTTTCGAATAGAGACAGCGACCTAAATTGTTAGAGGTAAAAGCGCAAAGAACAATAATCTTGATCGAAATACTACGACAGCTGGAAACACTACCGTGTCATTGTTCTGTTTTTACTGATAAATACCAATAAATAGTAAAAAAATTACCTTAAATACTTGATTTGTCTTTCCCTGGAGACCCCAATACCCAATTCCTGTAGACTGGCTGCTGATACACAATTCGCCAACTTCATCCACTTGGCAAAGCATGTTCGAGCCGTCCGTTCTGATGACAGCAATGCTCGCTGCAAATGATAAAAATTAACCAAACCACGTTGGCTGTTACCCACGAAAAAAAAAGGAAGGACGAAAAAAATCTACTCTGTAAATACATTATTTATTATTAGCAGTTGAAAATTTTAAAAATATTACTTTATCCAAAGAAAAAAATCAGACTATGATTTATGTTGGATCCCTAGTATACACACAGCTTAACCGTATTACACTTTCAACGTATTCCCATGCTGTATGTCGCTTTGAAAACGAGGATTGGGTCTACACATTTAAATGCCCGAATATAAAATTGTTGGCGTCCTCTTTTAAGAGAAAAGATCAACAACGTTCAAACAAAAATTAAACTTTTATCTGAAATTTTTTTATTCATCTCAAAAATATTACTACGCTGTAGACAGCGATTGCACAAGAGAACCTAGCAGAAGTAGTGCTGTGCTATTACAAATACGGTAATATATACTTATATTACGCCATTTAATTAATACCCAAGCTTTCACGTAAACAAAACTGACTGAATATCACAAATATCTCAATATATATCATATGAATGAATGTACTACAGCTCCACTAGTCCACGAGTAAGCTGGATACAAAGTTCACTCGAAATAGTCATTTACTTGACGTACTTCTCTTTCTGAATGAAGACTCTTGAGCAAGACTCGTCTAACCTGCTCTGCGCATATTTTCATGTTGTCTTCAGGCTTGACAGGTACGTTTGCTCACTTCTCCATAATCGCGTAGAGGTTACTAAGTGATTCCGATTTCCACATGTAGTGCAGTGCAAATACGACAAATACCAGCTGAATTTAATTCAAGAACGCAAAGAAACAAAAAACAACAAAAACACAAAATAAAGTAAAATAATAAACAAAGTAAATAATATTAAAAGTGAATTATCTAATAATTAACAGGTAATTATTTCATCCCCTCCCCCCTTTCCTTCAATCTCAATATTTAAAAAAAGCTCAGTCGTACCTCCTGGAATCACTGTTCCGCAGTCTTGAAGTGTGAGTGCTGTCAAAGAGCCTTCTTTATCAACTCTAACAACACCATTACTGAGAGCTGTTAATGATAATACTCCTCTGCCGCTTGACGTACTGCCAGATCGACCTGGCCTGTTAGAAGAGATTACAAAAAAAATTCAGTGCATTCTATCGTGTCTCAACTTGTATGTTATCAATCAAGGTTATTAAGAAATAGAATTATAATTTTATCTTACTTTTTGAGATTGTGGTATAAGTAATATTGTGGGATAGCTTTTACAGTTGAATGACAATAATAAAAATTAGCAGAAAAATGGTGACATTGCATGCATTGTTGCTGAGTATTAATGCCAAAAACAAACATACTTAAACCAAAGGTAATGACGAAAGAATAGTACATTTATGAAAAAGGAGCTTGTGTTTAATATGTTGAGAACAAGAAGAAAAGATTCTGGCCTCAATATCTGTCCCACTGAATATTGTATTGAAAAACTCGTTAGGGATAAAGCTTATGGAAGTGCTGGAAACGTAACCTCTTACAAGATAGTTTAATAACGTGCATGGCTACGAAGGATACAACACTCCATTCCACCACTAAATTGTGCACATTTTCAAACTAAAAAACTCGTAGTCAAAAAGAATCAAAATAGATCTTTACACTAAACATGTTTCTAAAACCTAGGTTACATAATACACATCAGTGCTGGGTGTAACTCATTTTTTGACAAAGTTATTTAATCGTTTGTTTATTTATAGTTCCCAATTTAAAACAGATACTCACCTCCTAATAGACACCGTTAAAGTTTCTGAAGAATAAGCACATGGACACAAAGAGTCCTGCTTTAGGCCTCTTGGCTCAAACGTATTCATAAAGGAGTCGCAGGCTGACAATGACCCTAAAAATTGTAAAGAAAAAAAAAACGTTAACAGAAACAAACATTAATTAGGTTTACAACTTGATCGGCTAGAAATAACGTCAGTGAAGTGTAAAAGCAGCATCCTAACTATCTACTATAGTAAAATGTTACTTTACTGTTATTTATCTGTCGCTCTTCCCCTAAACTGGCGTCAATATTAAATACCTACTGTTAAAGGTAAGATCTATAATGAGTGAAGGCGTCACACAATACACTAGCTGTTAAATCAAAAAGGTCCCAAATTTACCCATGAGCTTTAGGTTGTATAAGCCGTACTCATACTTTTTCATATAATCCTGGGCTTGCTAGGCTTGCTAGTCCCGCAGATATACAAGGATCTGTGACATACAGAAGCGGGTATCAACTGTATATGTTTTTAATGGTGGGTCATGGAATGGATTCATTTTAAGTACACATACATATATTGTATACGCTTATTATTACGTTTCTAATATATTATTCAAGATGAACGATTTCCTAAATAATTACGTCAACTACAACTTATGCCTTACCCATACAACATAATAATTATTCAAAATCCTTCTTCAAGATACATGATTTTAACTGCACCTGGGATTAAAAACAATGAAGTACTTGTTACCTTCAGCTTCTGGTACTGATATACTTACAATCTATAAGATGCAAAACCAAAAACACGAATTTTGGCACATTACCTGATTCAGAGATACGGAAAAATATTATCTAGATATACGTTAAAAACTCTCAATTCTTTAAAAGTAAACAAACTCGCATACAATGCGATAAACTTACATGGATTTGCTTTGTCCGCCAATAAAAGTGTCCGAATATTTGTTAAACATATTTCCTTGAAGTCCCGATTAACGTGCAGACTCCAATGCAAATCTTTTGAAGTTACTAAGCAGTGGTTTGCTAATCAAAGAACAAAAGTCAGGCGGTAATTGTTACGCCGGGAAGCGAAAACTGAACAAACATATTGAATAAACTGATTTGAAATGCTTGTACAGCTTAAAGATGGTCGCTACAATAACAAAGATTATTTTTTTGACCTTCAAATTATTTAATTTCCCTATTACTATTACAAATTACAGTCGCCTATCCCTCTTCTCCATTTAGCTCTCAGAGTCCACATCGTTCGGCCACCCCTCTCTATTTTGTTTGGTCTCACAACTGGCCTTACGCTCTAGCAGCGCTCTTATAATATATAAATGTATCTCCTCCTTTATCTTCCTCTTTTCCATCTACGTTGCAGCTCGATATTTGACCATGACCATACGATCGTAATCTCGCCTCCCTTCTTTCCTTACCAAGTCTTCTCACATGTAGCATTACGTGTGGATATTCACTAAAACATGCTATAATGGAACTAATACTGATATTCTATACATTTAACTTTTATATTGATAAACAACAACCAAAATAAAAAATAGAAACGCAGTCTTCAACGAAAAAATGTGTACTCGTTTTAATAGTCTTTCTCGCATTTACAGAAAACAAAAACTTTTTTGTAACAAGCTAAATGTTATGGTTACTATTTCTGTATTCCAAATAACAATAAAGGTTTTATAAAATATTACTTATCATCATCAAGATCATGATGACGATGATATTATTATTATTATTATTATTATTATTATTATTATTATATCATTATTGCTACTATAAAGGGAAAGTGGAGAAATATCAAAATTTGAAGTGGCAAATCAGAAGGATTTGGAATATGAGAAGTATGACAGATCTACTTGTGATTGTGGGTGCGCTCGGTAATGTAACGAAGAAACTGAATGAATGGTTAAAAAACACTAGACATCACTATTACACAAGACAACATTATTAGGAGCATCAAGGCTATTGAGAAAAGTACTTGAGTATTAAATGAGAATGACTCTGTGATCCTTGGTTATGGGTTTCGATCTGAAACCCTGGAGGTAAATGAGGTAATAAGAACTGTCAGTGTTTAAAGTATAAAGCATGGTCATGATGATGATGATGACAACTAATACTTAAAAATAGTACTAGTAACAATAATAAACGATTAAAATAGTACTAGTAATAATAATAAACGATTAAAATAGTACTAATAATAATCATTAAAAAAGTATGCTTCTGTGTGCATGTGTAATGTGCCCGTTTTAGCTTGAATAATGGGTGTAATTGATGGATGAGTTGGGAATCTTTTGCGCCAAAAGCTACCCCATGCATGCATAATACTTCATTAAGTTATAATGCTAGATTTCTTACTGACTGAAATGAGAGAAAACCAGGGGTGTACATCCCAATCCCCATCTAATGCTCTGCAACATCCTAGTTTTATGTTTCCTTGACTCCTCCCTCTTCTCTATCTTCCTTTCCCTCACTACCGAAATCATGACTGACAGGAATAAACCAAACATTTCTGCCTGTGAAGTTCAAAAAACGTAACGCTTCCTTCCAACTGTGACAAGTTGTATGCGTCAAAATCAGTTCAATTTACACCAAAAAACGTATTATTTATACTGACTTATGCTTTTAACACTTTAGCAATGGTCTAGGCAACCAAGGTAAAACGCAATAACTACACATGGTCACCCCAAATAAATACCTTATATGCACATTATCAATACCCACAGATTTATCACGACCACAAAAATATTGCGTTGTTTGACTAGGAATCAGCGAAATTAAAAAATTCCACAAATTATAGAAATATATTTCCTGGCATTCGCGTTAAACAAATTGTGAGAATATTAAGAAAAATAACCGTTAACACTTGTTACCTTTATATTTTGTACAAACGTGCAACCAAAGCGCTGGGTTTGCTTGCATAACCGACGGTGGAATAAACACAACATGCATTCCAGCAAGCATACTCTAGAAAAATGGGAATTGTAGTATAAAGTAAATAACGAGAATATTATTAATAACGTCTACCTATATGGAAGTCATATCTATTAATTAATATTAATAAATAAGACTATAAAGCCAGACGTTAAACATTTAACACATTTTTGCAAGATATGTTTAACACCAGTGTAATCTCAGTTACAGTTATGTACATCAAGTATGAAAATGTCCGGTTTAAAAGAAGAGTATGATGATCAGTAATCACTGTCAATTCTGTTTGTTTGTGTGTGTGTATATATATATATATATATATATATATATATATATATAGAGAGAGAGAGAGGAGAGAGAGAAAGAGAGAGAGAGAGAGAGAGAGAGACAGACACACA
>RDPX01000006.1:3204254-3229254 GCA_003991215.1 Morbakka virulenta | reverse complement strand
AGAAAATGAGAGATGAAAGATATTGGCAACCTTAAGATCAAAACTGACCAAGTAAGACAAAAACCCCAAAGTTTATCAAAATCATAGATTTCATATCCCTTGATACGAGAATAAACTCTACAAAGCGGTAGAAAAAAGGGGATATATCAAGACGTCTCAAGGGAGATCAATGAGGGTTAGTGTCACAGCAATAGTCATAGAAACACTTGGAACAGCATCAAAGAAACTGAGGAAGAGATTGGGGAGGGAAGGGGGGGTTGAATGAAGAGACGGGTTACTGAGTTGCGAAAACCGAAAAAAATATGCTCTCCACGGTCTCCCAAGGTAGTCGAAAATCATGTTTTTCTCTTATGGAGCTTTTCCATACAAACTGATAGAAAAATAGATGCAAGGCGCCCAGATATTGTAATCAAAGATTACAAGAAAAAGACATGTAAGTTGATAGACATGACTTCCACAATTAATATCAATACATCGGCCAAAACGTAACAAAAAAATGAATAAAAGAACCTTAAGAAGAGAGTGCCAAAACGGGACACTTGAAATCTAAAACAGTGTCCTCGGTGGTACCTAAATTGGATGACAAAAGTAGGTACATGCTTTATTCTAAATAAGCAGTTTAAGGGTCAATAAGTCTAACATTTTAGACTAATTACGAGCTTTCTCTTGATGTGGAAGATCTTGACACAGATTTTTGCTAAGAAAGTTAATACCCACTTGGTAGGGGTGCATCTATATTCTGATCAGAAGGGGTGTCAGGTATAATAGATGAGAAACTAAGCACCTCTTGGTGATAGAAAAAATTATTCTAAAGAATTGTGAGAACTGGGTCTACAACACATGCCTTTCTTGACTAGATTACAAGAAGGCGAAACGCATGGTATCCCATTCGTAGCTATGTCAATGTGGTGGTGATGGTGATGATAATGGCGATGGAGAAGATGGTAATAACAATTAAATGCAGATATTTTTCCTAGGCATTCGTTTGACCTGCAGCTACTCTGGTTCTTTTCTCTCTACCAACCTAACTACAACGTCGTGATGCTAAATTTGACAATGGAAACTGATGGAAAGTACACAAAAAAGTAGTAACGTTACTGTTTTTCTTAGCTTCCATTCATTATCAAAATTAACTGTACATTTCACAATTTCGAATACCACAAGATTCCTATAAAAAAGGCGTCAACAGCCTTAATATGAACAAGTCACACACAAACAACGAGAAAAGCGACGCTTCCCCTATAAAAAACGAATAAAAAATCTCCGGCACCTACCTTCGAGATAACCACACGTTTGAATTAGGGAAAAGGAATGTGCGGTCATAGTTTCCCATGAAACAGTTACACCTAGTGCGCTTCCATCGGGGCCTATCGAGTACTGAAAAAAAACCAATCTGAATATAAAAGGTAGTCTGAACTGCCTGTACTAAAATTTCAATGTCAACTCAAAAACTAATTCATATAAGAAACCACTTTCCATTCAAAATATTTCTCATCAATTTTCAAAATTAATAGTTCCTTCCAATTTAATCGGATTATGTATGGACAAACCAAGAATTTTGATTGTTACCATTATTTTCGGATAATATTTCAGATATATTTTGTGCCCTAGCTCCTTCCTAACACTGCTTTCCTACTCAGTTTTCTCTCTTTAATACCCGTCAATCTAATTATACTATCGGCTACTGTTTTTGACAACGAAATCCTCCGTGACATTGGATAGCCATTCGATAGAAATCCCCTGGGTGTTTTGAAAACATTTTGACTGATATATTGGTGATAATATTAAGGGTGACAATGGCCCTAAAGTATACGACAATAATGACGACGACGACGACGACGACGACGACGATGACGATAATGACGATGACCATAATAATGGGAATAGCGGTTTACATTTGGTCATCATGGTCTAACTTTCTTGATTAACGTTCCATATGTACGCTACTTTCCTTTTTAATATTGTAAAAGGGATATCAAAAACAACTATTCCAAGAGAAAATAGACCCTTTTCAATGCTTAGATGTACCAACTATGGTGTAACTTTAATTTTGTTAAATTCGATGAATTTGCTGTAGAACGTTGGGTCAGTGGTTTTAGACTATTAATGACACTTAGATTAACCAATCAACATCCCACTTGAAGCATTTCTCCACCAAAAACATTCAGTTTACGTTGAAAAGTTTACTAATTAATGTGGATCTAACCAAATTGTGCAGAAACAACAAAAAAATCAACGGAAGAGCGAGCAGCTCTAAATATACCTAACATCAACAATATTGATCGTATTTTGTGCATTTGCAGTCATAGCCTTTCACCCCTCTAAAAAGCGCCATAGCCAAAGTACAAAACTCTATCTAATTTAAGCAAAATTCCGAGATTTATTGGCTTTGGGATCATACAGCCCAATATGATTTTAGCAAAGTTACAAGATAACTTTTAACACATTTACTTGAACTCACTTTTCGTTTGTCAGTGTGTAGTAAGGGGTTATGGAACTTTAAAGAACTGCGCACTAGGCAAACGACCTTGTTCAATTTACAATTCAAGCAACAAGACCAAATCAACTATAAAATGTAACTGTAGCATATAAGGCAAAAAAAAATCGTCTAAGAAAACCAATGTTCAATAAAGGTATCATTACCTCAATATACGCTGAGTCATGGCGGTCTTTGTTGAGTGGAGGCAGATGCCAATCTCGTGGCGGTCGACTTAAATTTTCTGTCACAAACCACTGGAGTCTGGGCCATCCTTGATCAGTGAAGACAAAACGAGAATTACAATTGGGTAATGAACAAAATATTCCCAGCTTATCCCTCCAGAAGTATGGTGTATTAACTGTTGGTATTCTTTTTTCCTTCACTTCGCTTACAAGCATGTTTTACCCCAACTCCTTAACAAGATCTTTAGCCAAGTTTCCTCTATTTTACCTACTTGCAGTCCTTTTCCTTATTTCTCCCCTTTCTAGTTTGTTTTCAGGCTGCAGAAATACGACCTAACATGGCAAACTGATAATCTACCCCCTGGCCACTACTAATCTGTTTTCTTTTAAACTTTAAAGTCGCAGCAAAGGTCTGACTACTACACCAAGGCAGTGGTCAACAAAGAGGCTACTCGATATAAGGGCGATACATAATGTTGATATGGCAAACATGGTTACAAACATCGTCAACTTCATAAACAAATTAGGTACATGATTTCTTAAACAGTCATACTAAAAGTATCAGGCTGCCTCGTGCCATGCGCTCTGCATTTCTTTTCTCTGCTGATATACACGTGCACACCATTGTTTCTTGCTATAAAAGTCACTATCAAGTTTCATATGATTTATTACCTCTAAAGGGTCTGACATTCCCTGAAAATCAAATATATTTTAACATCACACCAAAATATGATCACTTGAGGTAAACAGTTTAATGTGTAAAAAATGTTTATTGCAGATTCTCAACATCACCTTCTAAGTTATACCACGTGAAAACACAAGGAGACTAAAACTATCTCACAGGGGATGTTTCAATAAATAAAAATAAAATCTACAGGGCAAAATGCCTTGATCCACTTGATATTTCTCAATACCTCATTCCAATAACTATCGATCGGCATGGCCTTCTTCAAAAGTCTCATCAAAATAACGCTGCGTTATACTACTTTTGGATGGCAGCTAGCAATCCATTTACACAGGAGGTCAATAAAGCAAGTTATCTCGATCGACTGTGTCTTTTTAGGTATCTCACAGGTTACCTTTACATTCCTGCAACTGCCATTAATTAAAGCACTAGTTAAATCACGTAGCATACATCCAGTAGTCAAGGAAAGGATTACTGAAACATGTTTGCACACTACCACACTACAAGCTTGTCAATGCTGGGCTCCAACAAGAAGAATACCATGATTGAAGGGGAAACGACAGAAGAATATGTTAAGTGAGTAATGTCAAACGGAGAAATAAAACAGATTAAAAGGCGTGTTCCTAGAAGGGTACTGATTTTTCACATTACATACATCAAAGGAACGATTGTCAAGCAAAATAAAGAGAGTTTAACCTCATTTGTATGGGGTAAATGGTTTAAAAACACAAATTAACAAGGTGTGAATGATGAAGAGAATAACCGACATGAAGACATGAAGTGGCGCCAGGGGGTGAGCTTGGTGAGCAAGTAAAGAAATAGTCAACAAGTCAATAACAACTGCTACTATTACGTTATTAATTCACTTGAGTACAATAAGGGAGATGGTGGGTGAAGATGGTAATCGCCGTGGGAATAATGGCGATGACCGTGCCAATGATGATGATACTAATGACGACGTAGGAGTAGGAAGATCGTGGTGTTGAAACTGGCTGGTGCCGACGCTAAAACCGATTAGGCCATGGAAGCAATAATTATGAAAAACAATGAACATCTTGCTGCGAAATAACAATCGGTCTGGTGTTGTCACCAATATTAAGTGTGATGGTCTGGCTGAAAGCTCATTTTTGAAAAACAACAATACGTAGTGATAACGATTCATATCTATACAACCATGAAGCTCACCGAAAAAGGTCAATATGAAACTGGAAGAAGTATTGATTTCAAATTTTTTTATAAATGGTAATTTTGTTCATTCTTTTTCTCCAAGAAACTTGAAGCCTTAAGCAACTCCACTCACCTTTAAATTGAACTGGATGCCCGACATCATCTCTTGGTAAGTTTTTGGCACAACTTTCAGAAGTTAATGCCCAGTTAATCCCACAACTTCCTAAGAGAAATCCGATTTGTTGCAAACCAGCATCCTTTATCATTCAAAGAAAAACGAAAAAAACGGAGAAAAAAAAATCAATAACAAATAAACAAACGCCCAACTACAAACAGTATCAGCATGCCACACAGGGCATAAAGGGTTAGTTTGCATTCTACATGTGCATTATTTTCATAACAAAGCAGGTGTTCCTACAGCCAATGTGAAGGAAAATTACAACTGTTGACTTAAATGTAAACTCTGACTGCATCTGTACACAGCCTTCAAATCAACATAACATTAAAACCACTAAACAATTACTTGGAAGCTTAATGATTCTGGCCCTTAATTCCATAAATTTATTTCACCCCTATTCTAAAAAAAATTAAACTAGCTCAGTTGTCTCTGCTTGAAACTGAGGTCTGTGTGCAGTCTAAATAGCCCACGAATACCCTATATAAATCATGGTAACAGTTCAAAAAAATCTCTGTTAATATCACAACCTACTATTAAACGGCAGATTTCAAAGAACGTACCTCTTTAGTCATCGGTGGGTCGATTGCTACTGGAATAACGCCTACCATAAGGCATCCGTAAAATGCTGACATAAACCCAACAGGGTCATCAGAACTGTAAATTAGTACAACCTGAAGAAAAAAGGAGCACGAAACAGGTGTTTAAACCAATGAAAAATATATATCGTCGTTAAATGGAACTCAAAAATAGGGTGGTATAAAGCGGAGAGTGGGCTTTCATCTCTAACTAGGTGTTTACGCAAGTGGGGTCGAAATAGAAATTGCTGGAAAAGAGAGACGATAGAAAGCAGAACGAGAAGGCAAATAAGGGCGGAAGGAAAAATGCGAGGACAGAGGCAACAAAACGATGTGAAAGTGAACAAAAAAAGTGATAAGCAGGGTGGCGAATGATGAGAAAAGGAAACGGGATGGAGGTCGAAGAAAAGGAAATTACGGCGGAAAAGTCCGTGTAACACGCAAAACGGTCAAAGTAGGGTTGGAGGGGTGACAAAATAAAAAGCAGGAGCGGGTAACAAGTTGCACGGTTCGTAAAAATGGCAAAAAAGGAAGGAAAGAAAGTAGGTACTGACACAAATATTATCCAAAATGTAATGTCCACAGGTATAAATTGGCGTATTTCATATACCTTACCTTACCAAGGGCAAGAAACCTATTTTTTCCCTCGTAAAATTTAACTTGATTAAAAGAAACAAGGAAACATTTTAGCAAGGAATTCTGAATAAGTTAGTTTTGGTCGCTAAAGATATTCGTTGCAAAAAGTAAACATTACGACCTCACATATTAATTTGACCAGATATGTTATTTGTAAATTATGTACAAATGCCCTTGTTGCTTCCTTACATCATGTTTAGTTGACCCTGAACATATCAGATTATGATTAATCTTTAGAATGCAATAAATATTGAAAAGTATGAATTTTCCAACTGGCCGTAAAACAGAATATTAATAAAATAAACCCATCTTACCCTATCACCTTGCATTAATGAAGCACCATCTTTGTGCACACCAACTTTATGTAAAAGAGCATATGCAATCTTCGTACTCCTGCTTAGTAATTTACCTACAAAATGAGAGGAGAAAAACTGATATCACTTCAAAAACTGGTGAAAATGTGTTCCATAAGAATATATATATTATACTCCAAATACTAAGCGAAATAATAGTTAATTATAAAAACTAGGAAATGGTTATCTATCATGACAATTGTTCCAAATTCTCCTCAATGTCGTAGCATGTAGTCAATCTACCAAAGTACAAATTGTTATCAAACCATGTGAAACGAGAAAGATTATTTTTCATCAGTTATAGAAAACTCTGTTTCCAGAGGCGTTAAAAAACGATACGGCGTTATTATAATCGGTAGAAAAGTCACCACAGCAGATGGCAGAAAAACTTTTTCTCGCTTCAGATAGTAGGAAAATTCTGTCTCTACTGGTAACTGCAGAAAAATGCCATTGTTGGCGGGAAAAAGTAAAACACTCTTTCACTGAAGGGACGATACAAACAAACACAACAGAGAAGTGGTGTACATTGGTCAACACAAGCAATGCATACAACAGCTTTATCAGTCTAAAAATTTCTGTCAATCGTGCTTAAAAATCCAATATTTCAGACAAGAACAAAACACATTACACAAGTTACATTTAATATAAGACCATTTTGTTTTTCTCCTCCTTTCGGCCTTTTCCAACGCAACAGGTCGCTTCGACCATTAGCTCACTTAAATATATCTTAATTTACAGATGTGTTACCTGCAAGTAAAACTACTCACTGTATAATAAAGTGTATATCGTTTTTCCGTTTGCGTCAATAACAGACAATGCAGGGATCTTTTGTTGCGTCGAACCATATTTTCTAATTGCATCGAAGAATGACGTCTGGACGTGTTCTGGAATCTTAATACATACATATAAAGAAAGAAAAACAATTTAGTCTACTGAATCCTAAACGTTTGTATTCAGATCAAATAAAAACAAACATGCAATTTTATAAAATATATACGACTTCCTAGTTATTACTTCCTGCCTTCTTGCTACCCCTACAAAAAAGAGTTGGTGGCGTAGATAAAAAGAGAAGGTATGAAAAAGGAGGAAAGGGTGGGGTCATGAATAAGGGGGGTAGGGAAGGGATAGAAAGAGGGAAAAGGGGGATAGAAAGAGGGGAAAAGGGGATAGAAAGAGGGGAAAGGGGGAGAGACTGTGGGGGGAGTGGGATCGAGGAAGGATGCGAGTGAAAGGAAGGGAAGGAATGTAAAACAAACAAATTATTATTGGGTTTGGAGAAATATTGCTTTCAGGTTGGCAAAGAATGAAAGCAATAGGCTTGAAAACTCTTTCCATGAGTACTCTTCTGGGGAGAGTGGGAATTTAATTATTTTCAAAGCAAAGCACCAGTTCTTCCTGTCTAAGTCGGGAATAACATTGTTTACGTGTAAGAAGGTGAAATGTATGGAAAACAAAGAATATTGGACCATCAAATTAAGAAAAAAATCGGGGGAAAAAGTTGAAAAAGGTCAGCAATCTAATAAAACGTAAAAGACCATATTAACTTTAGACAGTAGTAGGAAAACAAAACGACTAATTAAGTTCCATAATTCAGGAGTCACGAGAAAACAAAAAGCCGGGAAAAACCCGACCCCCCCCTAAAACCCTATGCAAATTTTTCTGAAAGAGAATTAAAAGACTAAAAGAGAAACAAAATATCATTATGTATCATCACTAACTGTTAATTGCTCTCCAAATACAGGTTTACTGCATGCTCCTTCCGGCTTGGGTGCATTCGGATCTGGTTTCGTTGCTGTTACCAAACAAAAAAAAAGCAAAAGGAGTAACACTACCGCATATTAATTTTGCCACAAGGTTACAAAAAGTGTTATAGCTGACGCTGTGTGAATGACGGTATATCGATCAATCTGACCCAACACCCTCATTTAAAAGCTCAGTAATGTTCTTTGTGTTTCATAATACAGTATTCGCCCCAATTGACTGGCACTCTAAAAGGCGGACACCTCTGATTAACGGGCAAATTTTTTTCTCCGATCGCTTTCTGGTCAAAGTCTCATAAAAAAATTTCTAAAAAGCAGACACTTAATTAGCGGACACTCTAATTAATGGACAATATTTTTTGCACAAAATGGTCAATATGGCTTTTTTTTCTTTCCAATTGGCGGACAGTACAAAATAGTTAGGAGCTAGCGAACAAAAAAATAGAGACAAATGAATATTTGTCCAAATATTTATTTCAAACACCGTAACACTTTGCAATCTACTTCGCTTTGTACAGCTTCGAGCTTCTTTAAAGCCCAGCTTATTAACTTTTCTTGTCCATGAAAGTGATAAATTACTGGAATCGCCAGACTCGAATCTCGTGTCAATAACAAAAAACAACAGCCAATTAAAGACTTTTTAAAGTAAAAACATACAGTGTGGTAAATAAATATTTACTTGCAAATTTTGCGTTCGTTAGTTGATAGTATATATGATGTTGATATTTATTCTTCTTGTAAAAAGTTATATTACGTTCAATTTGGATATTTTTTCTTTTTTTAGTGTCTGAGTTCAACCCGATACCCACTAATTACCCAGTTTATCTATTTTCAAATTTGGGGCTTACATTGCAAAACTTTCCAAAAGGTGGTGGACACTTCCAATGGGCGGACACCTTGCTCTTGCCACGATGGTGTCCACTAATTGGAGAGAATACTGTATCATGTTTGAACTAAATCAATGTTCAGTGGCGCTACCCGAGTTTTATTTTTTGGTATGGGGGCATGCGACAGTCTCGGACAAGGCTTGTTTTTCCTCTCTGCAGACCATGCCCTCTACTCTGGCTAAAAATGTAGCTCCTTTAATACCCTAAGTGTCTTAAAACAGGTAAAGTTAGAATACCTTAGTCCTGTATATATAACATACGTCAAATCCAGTTGTGATTCCCCCCTTCGAAAACTCAGCCACCAGTTAGTTTCAGATTAAAAATTACATACCACTACCTAATTCAATTCAAGACAGGAGAAGGCGAGTCTAATATTTTCAGTAGGTTTGGCAAAGCACTAAGTCTATGTCACACCTCTGGCCGTCCTAGCAAATAACCACTAATATTAAGGTACAGCAAACGTTCGATTGACCCAATTTCAAAAGAAAGTTAACTCACGTACTGCGGACTAGCTTTCCCGTATAATTTAAGGCACCAAAATTCAAAATCAGTAAGAAAATGGGAAGAGATGCACACAAGTGCCACTGTGTGCCATTATCTTACTAAATAATGCTAAAGGAATCATAACAGTATGTCCAGTGAAAAGGGGCATCTTATACGTTAAAAGTATATGTTCTTACCTTCGATATGATCATTTTCATCCACAAAAAATTGTTCTAATGGTTTCTTTTTCGGCCGCTGTAAACAAAAATTGTAATTTTTCATCAGGAGTTAAATTAATAACAAGCCAAAACATTGCAAAGTAAGAACAACGTGTGCATCTTTCCGGCATTCAGTTGGTTGTGGGTATACAAAAGTAACTATTATTCGCTACAACAAGACGGGTGGCATATTACACTGGAAGTTCAAGTACCGTCCACTCAGATACCGCTTTTTCTCATCAATATAAGCCTGATCAAAGAAGATATTTGCATCACTCCCAGTGTAGTTAGCTGAACACTCAAAAAATAAAAAGGGAGACACGCCTTATTTTCAGTCTTTCCTAATTTCAGTCTTTCCTTTGTTTTTACTGTTTTAGTCATCACTAATACTGACTAGAGGAATCCAAACCAACGCACTGTAACTTAAAATGTTAAAATATTGTGCTTCAAAATTAATAATTTTGACGGCTCAGACCCACCAAATCTTATTCTGATTTCATGTGTTTGCGAAGGAGGGTTCCGGATATTGTGCTTGGTCAAAAGATAATGAACAATTAATAAAAAAGAAACAATTTCTTGCGCATGATATGCAACGATGTGATGCTTTTGGACACCTTTGTCTATTTTTTACCCTTATTCCTTCAGATCACCACTCTTTGATGTCTTTATCTTTGGTCATCGCAATATCAGTTCTAATCTGGGCAAGGCTACCCTTGGTATAATCCCTTTTTCAATCACTGCTCTTAAGTATCGCCTTGCCCTGCATAAACCCCACATAAGCAGCACAGCTTTACACCGTCATACATGTACGTCACTATCACTTGGGAACCTAATTCTTTGGCATGGGCTTATAGGGAAAACGGGTATATTTTGACTGATACGATGCTTCCTGTACAAAAATTATTAAATAAATAAATAAATAAATAAATAAATAAATAAATCAATCAATCAATCAATCAATAAATAAATCAATAAATCGATCTTCAAACCAAAACACTTTACAAAAAAAGAAGCAAGTACCTT
Source organism: Morbakka virulenta (assembly GCA_003991215.1). NCBI lineage: Eukaryota > Metazoa > Cnidaria > Cubozoa > Carybdeida > Carukiidae > Morbakka > Morbakka virulenta. Next base: position 3,218,628 of record RDPX01000006.1, on the reverse strand, counting down.
TAACGTATTTAACAGTTGTTGTATCTTGGCTGACACTCTTCCAGTACCATTTGGCAAAACTGTGACAAAAAAAAGCCGACACTCTTATTTGCAGCTGCTAAATGACTAACAACGATTAAAACATCAAAAGATTTGTTACAAGTCCTAGAAAAAGGTATTAATAATGTAAACCAAAGCACCACAAAAATAAACAGATAATTTACCTAACCAAATGCTGTTACTCTTATTTTTTTCAAAATACACAGCGTTAAGGTCTACCACACGAAAGAGGGGAAGAAGAGTACTTTCAATTAAGAGTACTGCAATAAACGTACATATAAACTATGATAAACGTACATACGAACTACAACTTTGCTTTTTTGTTGCGTGCCCAGTTCTCAACCAAGTTAAACCACATTATTGAAAAAGGAGAGCAAGGAGTCGTAGGTCAGTACTCAGTGTTGCTGCACAGTCACCAAGACGTCGGGGTTATTTTTGTTGAGCGCGAAAAAGTTGAAATACGGGAAGCAAAAAAAACCCTATTGGTTAAGGGAAAACGGTCAAACGATTGCTCAAGGGTTCAAACTCACATTAACATCTCAAAATACAAGTACAACAAGAAAACAGCATCGAAAATGAAATAAAAAGTCTATCCCCAAACAAACACAGGCATCAAAAACTATGTCCATTGTACGGTGGCTTTATCATTAATTTGACAACTTTAACTCAGCACGACACAAAAAGATTCTGATGGAGGTGATTAACAGTGTTTTGCAAACTAACTTTACTGTCTATCTACTTACTTACAATTCCACAATTGTCAGTCTCATCTCTGTCTGTCTGTCTGTCTGTCTCTCTGTCTCTGTCTGTCTGTGTGTGTGTGTGTGTGTGTGTCTCTCTCTCTCTCTCTCTCTCTCTCTCTCTCTCTCTCTCTCTCTCTCTCTCTCTCTCTCTCTCTCTCTCTCCCCTTAGCTTTCAGTAGTTTCACAGGTCTTTGATTCATAGTTTCTCTTGTGAAAGCCTTTATTTAGACTTCCCTCATATTCTTGTGCTATGTGCGAGAAGCCTTAATAAGAGTGTTAGTAACAGGGGTCTTCATTTTGATGACTATTTAGCTTAGTTTTGACTAAACTCTACCATTTATCTTCATCCTCTTGCTCTCTATTCTCGACAGGATCTTCCAGCTGTCANTCTCTCTCTCTCTCTGTCTCTCTCTCTCTCTCTCTCTCTCTCTCTCTCTCTCTCTCTCTCTCTCTCTCTCTCTCTCTCTCTCTCTCTCTCTCTCTCTCTCTCTCTCTCTCTCTCTCTCTCTCTCTCTTAACCTCCCAAGTACCTTAAAGTGCAAAGTATAGATTGCTGTTTCCAAAAATATACTTATTCATAGTATAGTTCGTAATACGCATAATACGCCTAAAGAACAGTTTAATTAGTAGTTTATTTCAACAAATGTGTTGATCACCACGAACCTTCATCATTCTTCATTCTGACGGATGCCATATGGACACTACGTTTTGAGTTTCGACTCAGTTCAGGCTGAGGTATAGTAACATCGGGTGGAGGCGCGACTTCATACTGTCGCAAGTCCTCTCCTTGACTTGCAACCCGTGTTTCCCTTTCTTTGGTGAAAAAGCTCTCTGGATTGAATGGAAAATCCTTAGGAAAATGACTCCCTGGTGACGTTGCAGGTGTGTGTCCTTGTGACGTCAGGTCGTCTGTGGATCCCACCGGTGTATCTGAAGTTTGCCGAAAAAAATCGCATGTTAAGTGATATTTACATAACTTTAATCAACACGAACATAAACAGGCTGATTACAATTTCCAAAAAGGGGAACGGACACATGGACACATAATGGAGTCCTGGTTTGCATTCGAAATTTAATGGCGGCCACCTACAATTATGGCTTTAAAAAACAATCTTAATAGACTGACATGGAAAACTGTTCTCGTTTGTGGCCTTTTGCTGCAGGGCTCTACACGTTCACTCGATAATGTCTGCGTTGATAGTACGCCTTATCTAATGTGATAGTCAGTTTCATTGAAAGTTGCTCAATGTCGGCTTTTGTGATCAAGAAAGATACAAGCAATATGCACTATTTTATTTCAAAATCAAATTATTCTGTCAAGTTTAAAGTTCTAATCAGCCTAAACACAACCAATGCACCTCCAGCAATTAAAACGTATTTATCGTAAAAGTTCATTATCTGCAATATATTAAATAAATGATATCACTTCCCAAAGCCAATTCATGCTACGTCACAAATTTAAAGTGTTTCTCACAAAGATCCACATATACGCTACTTGGATCATTACAAATATCCAAAGTAAATATAGTTTCAGTTGTTAATACTAATAAAAAGAACTGTCCCACCTTGTACTGGAATTGAAAGCCCAACTACATTATTACTACCAGCATGACAGAGAAAGAGATAACAGTTGCAATCTTCAATAGTTGATAACGTTGAAGTGCCTGCCTTACACTATAACAAAGTGGCTTGAACCAACAAGTTAACTATTAGAACATTCAACTTCATTATCCCACGTAACAAGGCCTGCACTCCCCCTCTCTGACAGATATTCTTGAATGAATACGAAAAAAGCCTATAGAAGGGCTTCTTCAAAAATGCAGCTTTCAAGACTTGGCCTTCAATAGCTTATTCACGACCCGACAATATTTGAAATTTTACTTTATCAAGAAAAAAAATCTGATTGGAATTAGAAAGAATTTTCATAATGATCGAGGACCAAATGTTAAACTAATTTTAACCTGTAAACAGAGTTAAGTTTGCAGAAATGCTGAAATCCGAATTTAAAACTGTAGTGAAGTGTACAACGCCCACCTACGACTCTCCGAGATTGTGGATAGGGGAACGGCCTGCAAATATGCTGGTTTGCAGGAAATTTGAATAAGCAGTCCCCGACATAAATTACGAGTTCCCCTTTGTCAAAGTACAGCATAGCAAGTGCGTGGGGGGTCACTTCCGGAAACGACCACGCGATCAGGAGGGCACATCAGGAGCCACGGACTGATGCGACAGGTGCGATCAGGGCGTCATACCAACAGCCTAGGGCTGGTGTGCGACAAGCGAACAAAGGAGTGGAAAAATCTAGTAAGTATTTGAATCTCTTTACTTACAATTTATAAACTATAAATGACCTCAGCTACTATNTGCCGAAAAAAATCGCATGTTAAGTGATATTTACATAACTTTAATCAACACGAACATAAACAGGCTGATTACAATTTCCAAAAAGGGGAACGGACACATGGACACATAATGGAGTCCTGGTTTGCATTCGAAATTTAATGGCGGCCACCTACAATTATGGCTTTAAAAAACAATCTTAATAGACTGACATGGAAAACTGTTCTCGTTTGTGGCCTTTTGCTGCAGGGCTCTACACGTTCACTCGATAATGTCTGCGTTGATAGTACGCCTTATCTAATGTGATAGTCAGTTTCATTGAAAGTTGCTCAATGTCGGCTTTTGTGATCAAGAAAGATACAAGCAATATGCACTATTTTATTTCAAAATCAAATTATTCTGTCAAGTTTAAAGTTCTAATCAGCCTAAACACAACCAATGCACCTCCAGCAATTAAAACGTATTTATCGTAAAAGTTCATTATCTGCAATATATTAAATAAATGATATCACTTCCCAAAGCCAATTCATGCTACGTCACAAATTTAAAGTGTTTCTCACAAAGATCCACATATACGCTACTTGGATCATTACAAATATCCAAAGTAAATATAGTTTCAGTTGTTAATACTAATAAAAAGAACTGTCCCACCTTGTACTGGAATTGAAAGCCCAACTACATTATTACTACCAGCATGACAGAGAAAGAGATAACAGTTGCAATCTTCAATAGTTGATAACGTTGAAGTGCCTGCCTTACACTATAACAAAGTGGCTTGAACCAACAAGTTAACTATTAGAACATTCAACTTCATTATCCCACGTAACAAGGCCTGCACTCCCCCTCTCTGACAGATATTCTTGAATGAATACGAAAAAAGCCTATAGAAGGGCTTCTTCAAAAATGCAGCTTTCAAGACTTGGCCTTCAATAGCTTATTCACGACCCGACAATATTTGAAATTTTACTTTATCAAGAAAAAAAATCTGATTGGAATTAGAAAGAATTTTCATAATGATCGAGGACCAAATGTTAAACTAATTTTAACCTGTAAACAGAGTTAAGTTTGCAGAAATGCTGAAATCCGAATTTAAAACTGTAGTGAAGTGTACAACGCCCACCTACGACTCTCCGAGATTGTGGATAGGGGAACGGCCTGCAAATATGCTGGTTTGCAGGAAATTTGAATAAGCAGTCCCCGACATAAATTACGAGTTCCCCTTTGTCAAAGTACAGCATAGCAAGTGCGTGGGGGGTCACTTCCGGAAACGACCACGCGATCAGGAGGGCACATCAGGAGCCACGGACTGATGCGACAGGTGCGATCAGGGCGTCATACCAACAGCCTAGGGCTGGTGTGCGACAAGCGAACAAAGGAGTGGAAAAATCTAGTAAGTATTTGAATCTCTTTACTTACAATTTATAAACTATAAATGACCTCAGCTACTATGCTCAAAATACCACGCTTCGCGTGATAAGTATGACAAGTAGAATTTCATAGGTTTCTCAGAGATCAACACAAAGTAAATCAAAATAGAATCTTAACATTAATAAGGTTACAAAACGTTCCTTCCTGGAAATGATCAGTCTAGTTCAAATGGCGTTGGTTTCCTTGTCAATAAATCATACGTTTATGTCGTGAACAAATACAAACCCATCTCTGATTATCTGTCAGTGCTAAGCCTGAAGTCAAAATTAACCTTCATCCAACGTCACTTTCCAACACCCAGTCATACCGAGATCGACGAGGTATACGACCAGATACAAACTATCATATATCATGTACCAAAAAGAGACCATATCTTTGTCATGAAAGGCTTTAATTGTACCCTTGGCAATCTCTATCTTTGCCCCGATTCTATAGCTTAGCAAATCAATGGTAAAGCTAATGAATGGGGTGAACGTCTTTCAGAATTCTGTGTCAGAAAAAGTGTTAATGCCACCATAACAATGTTAAAGAAACGCAAATCCACACGATGACTTCGTCTGATAGGCAAACAAAGAACCAAATATATTTATGTTAAGTTGAAAACCATCTGTTCGCTAGTGTGTACTACATAGCACTGTTTTCAATATACCAGATATACCTGACCATAGAATGTTAAAAATTAAAGTGAGAATGAGTTTTTGCTGGCCTGTGGAACAAAAAGGGTACAAAAACGTGAACTTTAGTCATAAAAACTTCGATGCCCCAACAACAGTTTTAAAAGTTAAATTGAGCAACCGCTTCTCTCTTCTTCATGAAACTCCCATCCAACTACACTCTTTTAAGACATAACAAACATAAAATCAGGGAAAATAAAAAGGATTATCGTTAACACACAACAAAATAGAATCGAAAAAGCTTGCAAAGAAAAAGCGATAAAAACAAATCGAGAAAAACATACATAATATCAACAGTTATTCACCTCATAGACAAGACTACCCTTCCCTACAAGATTGACAACTAAGCCAAGGCAAATCAGCTAAGGCATTGTGGATAGTGATCCTATTGTGCTGATAAACAAGGATGACGTTCTTGAACGATGGGCAAAATTTTAAGAGCAGCATTATGGGGGCGATTCGTGTATCATACTTATAGAGGGCACCTGTGACGACTCCGTTTCTCCTATGCTCAGGAGTGATATTGGCAATGGAATCAAAAATCAAAAAAGGGTAAACGTTCTTGTATCGACAACATTTATTCAGATTTTTGGGCATGATTAACAAGAAAAGTCCAAAAAGCTGGCGGCAAGGGTGGCAAGACAATTAATATGAATAGTCAGGCCTAGACTTAACAACTCAATGCTGTTAAACACGACTGGAATCTCTAGATATTCTTCACTCATGCTAGTGCCCCACCTGCCGGGTAGAGACAGTGCAGTACATCAATGAAAATCTTATAAATAAAATCTCAGAAAATTGATAAGGAACTAGCTGGTTTCCTTTAATACAAAAAAATGCAACTGATATCCCTCAAAAGAAATTCATCATTTTGACGTTATAACCCTGGTGATTTTGCTTCTCTCTTGAAGCATTCTCATCAGGGGATGGTTGGTCTGTCATTTTTCCAGACTCTTCTAGGAGGTCCATCATTAAGTCTGCTCCTAACAAGGTTGATTCTTTGAACGGCGCTAGAGACACGCCTGAGACCATTTTTATCTCCACAAATTTATCTGTCCCTGCAAGGGGTACTGTTGTCATATCTTGACAACCAGTTTCAGAGACGTTATTGTAACGTAATAGGTCCAAATCTTGCTGCTTCTCTTCAATCTTTGTCTTATCGACAAAAAGTGGCTTGTCTAAGTCTTTTCCAAAGGTTTTATCATGATAGGTTTTCCAATGAGCTTTTCTAACTGGTACCACCTCAGTTTGTTGCATCTCGTGTACCTCGTTTCTCTCAACGTCTTCATCCTTATGCGGCTGTTTATTCTCGTTGTAATAAAACCCTTCTATAAATGCAGTTTCTTTTTTCGGAAAGCTATATCGTGCAACTCTGGCTCCTGAAAGTTTTCCTACAACATTAGGCTTGAATAACTTTAAGTTAAAGGTCAACTCATGTCTTGGCTAGCCTTTTTTCTTTCTTTTTCTGTCATTTTTTTTCACTGTTCCATAAACGTAGTGGCCTGTATGATTCTTAAGTATCTGAAAAAACCCTACAAAACCCTGTTTAACTGTCAATTTGATGCAGAAACAAAATCGGCACAGTATTTATGAGGTCGTGACGTGGCTCAATTTTAGATCTTCTTGCATCGTACGCTGACGATTAAGACGTCAATACTACTGTAAATTATAAAGACTCACACGGGTACTCCGATGGATATAAGTTTCTCTTATCCAATTAACGGATTAGTGGGTCGAGTTTTGGGTCATCTAATCAAACTGGATCTTAGTTGCATGCTAAGTAGTTTTTAACGATTTGCTAAAAAAACCCATTTCAAACGGATAAAAAAGGTTTTATACTTGCATCTGTCTTTATATTTCAGGTCGATGAGAAAAGCGTTCTGCCAGAAGTGTTAATAAGCTTCCAATGCAAAACTACAACACAACACGTTTGAGTGTGTCTGTTTCGAAATAATTACTTCAAAGTACATCATAAATAAAATTCCTTTGAAATTCTTTTGATTAATGCTTATTTTTCACGTTGTCGCATTCTGTCTACTTTTTCTCACTGTTCCTTTCCTTTTCCACTTTCCCCCTAATTTAGTCCAAAATTATTGCATAATAATCTTGAAAATTTGGGGTGTATGGACTTTTTTTCATTTTTAAAAAATGCGATTTAGTAAGGCGCGAAAACTAACCAATTGTGTGGTGTAACTATGTGGAGCACTCTTATTTTAGAATGATTGGTATTCAAGAACGCCTTTAGGGACGTAAGCAGCCGTCGAGTGTTTCGAGTGTATTAAAAACGAATTTGCGAATCCAATCTCTTAACCGATACATAACTGTACGGCGAGTACATTACAGACTGGAGGATAAAGAAGCCATAGTACTTTGTGGTAGGAATATATATAACGTTCACTACCCAAGTAACGCTATGCTTGCCGATGACACAAAGCTTAAGCTTATTGCCCTTGTGGAGCAAATGGCGTCAGAAAAAAAGAAAAAGCTTAACTGTAAGAACAAAATTACAATGATTATCAGTAAAAAGACCTAACGCCACAGGTGGGGACTAATTGTCGAAAACCAAACATTAAAACATGTATATCTCAGGATCACGTAACATTCCACGTGTATTACGGCAACAGTGGGGGTAGCACTACCAAATGATGGAACGAGAAACCTGGACAAGACTTGTAAAAACAAAAATTGACATGCAACCGAGACCTCTGAACAATAATATTTTCTGTCTTACGCCATGGGCGTGTAACATAGTCCATTTCAAATGTTATGGGGCTGAAAGCTCATGCAATATGGCTCTACCGCCGAAAAATAAGAATTTAGTGGATAACTCACAGAAAATGATGCAGAGTTGGTACAAGTTCAAGCCTAATAGCCTGAGTAAAAAAAGAAATCTATAATTTGGACCGCATATCATTCAAACAGACAAATGCGAATATGATAGATTACCTGGATACGAGATATATTACAAGCACATATTATATGCAACCAGGATGTAAACAACGCCGGGCATTATTAACATGCAGGAAAGTGAAAACTGGCGGGTTGCCAGTGACAAGGTTGTCGCAGATAAGAAATTAAGGTAAACCAAGGGGCTACCTGTGCAATGAAAAATGATCCCTGGTATGGAGACACTAATTACAATAACAAAGCGGCGGGCCTTTCAGTTCTAAAAAGTGCGTAAGTTTGATCTGTTCTACTGACCTTGCCCGTTTAAGGAGGTGAATTTCTCTTTACATTAACAGCCATTAAGGAAGGCCAACAAATTTTTCAATGTGATTTGCGAATAAATGCTCAAAACGGGCTTGGGTACTTAGTCTGGCGCTGCAACCATTCTACCACTTGGCAATTGTGAGTAAAGTAGTCAACCCTACTAAACACCATTAAAGACTTACGGTGTAGCTGCACGTTCAATGGAAGCAAGTTTGTAATAATCTGCTTTTAGTAAAAGAAATTGATCCGAGATAAACTCATGCATAATTTTTTTTCACGTCAGCAAACGTCCAAACCCCTAGTCTTTAGCCGAAAAAAAACTACATACACAGAGACGAGGAACGTTCACAAATATACACCCAAGAAAAGTTTCTGAATTCGAATATTAATATGTGAAGGTGCATACACAAAAAGATAAGGTAACGACGTATAAAACTTCATTTAAATGTAATAGGATCAAGGAACTTAATTCTAAAGTCTAAAAAACTAAACAAGTCCGGTTTTTATTATTTTCAAGACTGTTTGTTCAAAAGCGTACGAACTTTGGGATGGGGGTTTTCTGGGTGAAGGCGACCCATCATAAAATTAACATAATTATACCAGATTCAAAGCAGGCCCCATTCCCTCAGAAATACAAAATAAAGGTTATCCATATCTCTCTAAATACTGTGAGAATTTGAGGTGTGCCAACTGATGCTAAACAAAATGATGAACTCAACTAATAAATAATATGTACCAAAAGTAGGCTACACGTATTGAAGGAATAAGTTAGATAGTATTATCTGTTGCAATAATTAACATTATTAAACTATTATTGTGTCATAGATATACCTAGATGCTCGACCACTAAACACTGCTTATTTAGTGAAGCTCTTGGAAGACCAATTACAACTTACCCGCAAACTTAGTGGGAGCCACAAAGCTGGAATGGGGTCTGTCGTCTCTATTTTCCGTCTGTTGTCTCCTTGTGACAAACGACTGTCTCTTGGTGGGTGCTGGCAACATCACGCCTTCTCCTTCATTTTGACGTCGGGCTAATGCTAGCTGAATAGCTTCGGCGCGAAGTGCTAGTCAAAAAACGATAAGGATAAGGAACGTCAGATACTAGACGCTAAAAACGACACCATTAAACAAGATAAAAGTTGTGTTAAATGGCACGGAAACAAACCATATTGTTTAAGTTTAGTTACAATGTTAATGGCGAATGGGTTCTGGTATGAAAAGCGATTACCGGCACAGCAGTTCGAAGCCTCGCTTCTCTTTCAAAACGATCTTTATCTCTTGTCACTTAACTAAATGGTCTTTAGGCCAAGGTATGAAGAAAGTAAAAATTCATCAAATGGTTATGTAAGGCATGCATCAATTGGGGCTGGGGTTTTGGCGAATTTGTACGGAAGGTTGGATAAGGTTTTGCTTCTTGTATTCAAAAGGTGTATAGTACGAAGTAATATTTTTACAGGTTTGCATGTATATTGTGTCAAGAAGGGGAAATACATTAGCAGTTCATACAATTGTGGTACATTCTCGATAATCTTGGGAAACAAAGTCGTGTCTGGAAAAACAACGTTTGCACTAAAGATTTCTAAGCAACAGAACTTTATGAATAACAAAATTCATTAATTATAGCGGGTGTTAGTATAGAAAGCAAATGATGAGAAGGTTCACAAAATCTAGCAGCTTTACCGCCAATTTCGCTACTGCAAGAAACCTGCTCACTTGCACTCCACCCTAAAACTGTTTTAGAAAAGGAACAGATATGACTGCCCCATTGATTCTCGTCCACGCACAGAGACTAGTTCTGCATCCAGCTGGCCCTAGCTTATCGTCAATATGATAGCTCTTTTCGGCCCAGAGTGGTATTTTTCGTCACTCCCATACTGGTTTTGATAACACTATGGTCAACCAAAGCGACGTATGATGGCATTGGTCATTGAGTCCAATTATATCTTGGATATCGCTACTGCAAATTCATTTCGATGTACTGCGTGAATCTTCAACAGTGTTTTCTTGAGAGTCACTTTAGACTTGGACTTCACATTCGTTGTCATTTCCACCTAGCATTTAGCATTATCATAAAGAGGTATTAGAGTTTGGTTCTACTTGGAACTTAATGAAGAAAAAACACACTAAAAAACTTCGTTTGGTACTTTTACTCCTGACAGCTCTTTTGTGTCCTTCAATGTCCCAATTACCAGCAAGGTATCCACCCGAGATAATGGTAGTCAAGACCTCTCATTTCTCAAAAATCTGGATCTTTAAATCTAAACAAACTATAAACAACATTGTCTCAGACAATTTGAGGTGGTTCAAGAATGATGCTTATTCTAAATTATGGGAGGTAGTGTGATGTTTCTGACAATAATGTATACAATCAATGGCGTAACACTTTTCTGCCACAAGACTGTTAACTTATTTAGCATTTTTACCTCACTTTGCCCTGCTTTCAAGCGGGCAAATATCAGTATTCTGATTTAATTAAGAAAATTATCTTGTTTCACTTTAAACAGTAATTTAAAGATATAACAAAATCATTAAATAATTACATATGTAACATAAGGTAATTTAGCTTTCACTGCACCTTTTCTATTCTTAAAGGCTCCTCTAGTCACTTTTGTACTTTCCAGAGAAATATTAGTAATATTATTATTATTATCATCATCATCATCATTATCATCATCATCATCATCACAGCTCTAAGTCCGTTTTTCATATCAGCAAGGGTTAAACGATGATTACATTTTTTTACACCTTTCCTGGGCAATTTATGGCTGCAGTCTATGACTCATGTCATTACTACCAACTACCTCACCGTAGAACTTCATCGTTCTCCTCCTTCAGCGTTCAAAAACCCACAGCCAGGTCTCAACAGCTCATCACCCAAGAGAGGTATGCCATGCATTCCACGCGGCCAAACAATTCCAGCCTATTCTTCTCTATGCATTTCCAAAGCAAATCTCTTCCTCGATTTGACAGACGGATTCCTCTCCTAAAAATACACAACACATCCAGCTTACTATCCTCATATCACTTTTTAAAGTCTAATCAAATTAGACTTCCTTATCAGTCAATTCTCACCACCATACAAAAACACTCGTCACATTTTTGAATAAAAATCTAATGATACGTAAAAAAACATGCGAGTTTAAAACAGCCCACAGATCAATGTCGTAATTACTCTTTCAATGACAAATGCTGGTGTGTAATTCCATCCCACTAAAGGAGCTCAAGACTTGTGCTATTAGTTACATCGACTAAGCAGTTAATCAAATGAGATAAAGAGTGCACCAATCTTATCTCCAGCAATTAAAAAATAGAAAAAACAGAAAGACGAGATATTTGCACAAAATACAGCTATATTATCAACAGAAACTTTTTCAACAAAAATGGGCTCCTGAACTATTTTTTTTTGGGGGGGGAAGGCGGGGGGCTGTACTAAAGTGTCTCTCCACGAGCATGCCATATATGTTTTCTCCGCCAACGTGCAGTTATTGCTGTATGTAGCACATATGAGTGTACCAAAAGGAGCTGACCATTGCGACTAACAGTTTAAAATAATTTTGGTCATCTCTAAGTGAGGATACAAATCACCAACGAACTCACATGAGGTCACATTTACGTCAACAAAAGCTTTCGAATTTAATATTAGAGTGTAAAAAGGTTCTTTTTATCAAAGTATGGCGCCATAAACTCGAGGCGGGTTGGAAAATGTTATCTTTTTCTAAAAATTTCTCTGCCATAAGAATTATTTTTTTTCTTCAAATTTTGCTCGTACAAAAATATAGGGCTTTAGCCCCCAGCCACTTGCGACGTCGTCGGTGTAAATAGGATATTGATTTTAATGCCACTGTAAAATCCCTATTGGAAAGAATAAAAGAAGACTTGGACGATAAGTCACTTGTCCTGAAATTGAAAAAAATATATTCAATTTTCTTTCTCGGTATAAGTTTTGATCTTCTTTGTTGAGTAGACTTTTGCATGCGATTTGTGCTGCTTTCGGGTGTTACATATCACATAATGGATGCGTCTTTTCTGTTAGTGTTGTAAACAAAAAACCATTCACCTTATTGATGGAAAATATATGAAGTTTATATATATATATATTACAGAACAAATGGAACAAGGAACAGCCGTTTAACAACCAAATGAAAAACGGGGTTTTTTTTTATTAAACTTGCAATCGTCGTTTAAAAAAGGCAAAATCGCCTTGGAAATAACGACTATGCAGGAAGAAAACTAATATTATATTGCCCATTAACAATTTATCTGAACTGGAGAATACGTAGTATATCACTTCTGCAGCTTTCAAAAACTGCAGAGAATCGAAACGAAATCAAAATGGTTTATGACCTAGTTGGTCTGGCACCACTAGCATATTTGGTACAAACAAAAAAGTTCCCCTTGGTTCTCCACGATTCCCCCTTCCAACACACGCTGTGTTTTATTTTCACTCGCTAAATCGTCTCTGGCTCTCCCTTATCTCTGTGCTGTCACTGCAACACTATCTATTTACAGTACATATGCTTGTTCAAAGAGCAAATATTGAAAATGAAATCTTATAAGGGTTTCAAAAACTGTGCTCGCGAATGGCAATAGTTTCTTCCGTCCAACGCCGGTGGGAAGAAGGATCCACTCGGGCAAAAGCCACCAGAAAAATACGAAGAGGAAGAGAAAATGTGTTTCCTTAACTTTTACCAGGATCTCGTATCTTATCAGAGAAGAAATCGACCAAAGTTGCTTTGTTTAACAACAAAGCCTGTATAAAAAGAAAGACTCGAAGTAAAAGATCTACACTGGCATTATTTTAATTCTATCCTTACCGTTCTAAAGGTTGAACAATCTCCAATTGCTATTCTTCAATAATTTCCACAATCGTTATATACTATTTTTCCAAAGTTCGTTTGTATATCACAAACTTCACCTGTTTGCTTAAAAAAATTTAAGATCTCGATGCAAATCAGCCTGACGAACTCTAATACAGTATATATGTGAAGACTGAACAAGCAGACAGCAGTTTGCAAGGCAGAAAATCCTTTGTTGTGTCTTATTTCAATAACAATTTCAAATCCCCTTTAACCTTTGTGAAATTCGATCCCCTTTTCGCTCTAAATTCATCACAAGCAAGTCCATCAAAGTGAATAGCTAGTGATGTAAACACTGTAAAACGAAGAAGGGGGCCTCAGTCACAATATAATAGTGTATTACTGAAAAACAATAATACACGTAAGAGCTCTAGGCTTCAAGCTAGGCGTTGGTGGAAAGCCGGAAGAATACTGTCACAGTCAATTCATCAGTTAATATATTATATCTCCTTCACGACAGTACAATGAATTCTACAAACCCCATATCGTATCCACAACTTGGTCAATGTTCACGTGTCATTCGCATTTATTTCATAAAAAAAGGTTGGAGCTCTCGGGGTGGGTTTTTATTATTGTTTATTTATTTCAATAAGATATATACAGAATAATTATGCTATTTGAAATAATCATTATCATGGAGGGAGGAGGCGCTTGACTCAACTGGAACTCTCTTATAAGACACCCACAATTAGTCTTTTCAGATACTAAGATTTATCCGATGACTGTGTGTTGTGATTAGTTCTTAATCATGAAAGACAAAAAGGTTCTCACTCTTTTGTAAAGGAAGCTAGAGGATTTCCACGGGAGCTACATCGGGGTTTGGAAACCGAATTCAACAGGTAAGTGAAGTACACCGAGAATGCTTGTAAATTGACGGGAATAGCGAAAAAAAAAAAAAAAAAAAAAAAAAAAGAAAAGAAGGGCGCTCGACGCTGCCCAAGATACCACCCAAACCCACAAACACACTACCAATTTCTGACAAAAAACAGCAATTTTTTACGAAAACAATACACAACTACTTAACATCAAGTTATGTCGTCTCACCATCCACCAACACACCTGCACAACAACCACAACCACC
>RDPX01000006.1:3143186-3190136 GCA_003991215.1 Morbakka virulenta | reverse complement strand
TTTACCAACGTTACTACATCCATAGGGTCATTTTTATTTGAGCCATATCGATATTAAATAGTTTAACACGTACATCTTTTAAATAAGTATCTACAGCATTCACTATTCTCGATGAAATTATATGGCAAAAATGTCAAACACAAAAACTTACAAGTGCCTGTCCATGATTTCTACTATCAAACACACACGAATTCAAGATAAAAAATCTCTTACGAAAGCTGCACCTCAACAAACGTAGTTTCTATCTCGTCCAATTATACGAACAGCATATAGAGAAATGGTATGAACCTGTTCGATTAAAAAATTCACAATTTCATCGTTTTTTGTAAACAGACATGGCTTAAGTTTAACACTAGGGAATGATATTTAACCGCATCAAGTTTTCCCTACCGCAAACTTCATTTATCACCGTTCTGGAATGCAAACAATCTAAACCACTTAATAGTTTAACAGTTGATATTCAAGCACTTGAACTTTGTGTCATAAATCATAGAAAACAACAATACAGTGAAAGAGCCATGCTCAACCAAAGTCCAGAATACTTGTAAAGTAATGTTCCAGATATTATTTAGATTAATTTGAGAAAATGTTTAAAATGCAGCTTTTTACGTTAGCCCTAAGCTTGTGGATAAAAAACCAATTTTTTTTCTTTCTATTTTTAGACATTTCAATCATCAGATTTAAAGCAGTACTACTGACAGAGCTATTTGATGAATAAACAACTTCTTTTCTAGTTCAATAATTTCGTCCAGATATTAAAAATGCGACAGTGTTTTCTGGCCAGATGAAAATAGCTACCGTCTTCCTTTCTTGCTATACGTCAAGTCCACATAAACAGGTGCTTGATACACCGCCCAAATACATTAGCTAAACGTAATTTATCTTGTTTTCCCCTTTCGTAAACTTTTCACAATGTATTATTCCAAAATCTTTCAATATTATCTCAACATATTAAAAAATGCAGACATTTACTTAAAGGTAGGTGTGCAGACAGATCGATGGACAGATTAGATAAATTGATAGATTGATAAATAGATAGATAGATAGATAGATAGATAGATAGATACATAGATAGATAGATAGATAGATAGATAGATAGATTTCGTTAGCACGAAACAAACAAACTGTCCTTTTTCAGAAACAGGTTTACCAACAGAATGAATGTAAGGCCCCCAAGAAAAATATCAAGAAAATGACAGACCAAGCATCCTCAGACGAGCATTCTTCAAAGGAGAAGCAACCTCACCATGGTAAACATCATAATACCCGTCCATGAATATTGATTGGAAATTAGGCCCCAGCTTTCTATTGAATGACACCAACTCAGAAAAGAAAACAGAACTTGGTTTCCTTTACTCTGCCAGTCTTAAGGTCAGGCTCCCAAATCTTTCGCAAGTTTCACTTGTTCCTGTAGAGTTGCCTTGTGTTAAATACTAACATACAAGGTAGTGTCACCGGCAGTGATGTTAATGAGCTGAACTAAGTTACCAGGAAAATCACTGATGTAAAGAAGGAAGAGTTGGACCAAAAATAGAACCTTGAGGATCTCCAACATTAACTGAATATTCATCAGATGTAAATATATCTAGTGCGGCACGCATTTTACGATATGTGAGGAAGAACTAAATGCTACGGAAAACGCTTCAATAAATCACATAAGCAGAAAGCTTTTAAAGCAAGCCAGCGTGTCACACCTTATCAAACGCCTTGAAAATATACAGTGCTATAACACGTCCTTCACCAGACACCAGAGATCGTACTGACAGGAACAAGGCTTAAATGTCGATACTTTCCAAATTCAAACAGATCACCAGCATTCTTGAAGAAAAGGGAAAGAAACGTTTCATGAAGGCGGAAAACAAGATTCCGGTAGACAATTACTGAAAAGTTTGAACACCAAAGAAGATCGCCCAATGGCACAGTCTTTTGAGACAACTATAAGAATAAGAATCTGGACCCAAAGCTTTAGAGTGATTAAGCCTTAATAACCCTCCTAAACAGCATTGCATTTACGACATCGGAATACAAAATTAGCGTAGTTTTTAAAGGGAATTCAAGCAAAGAAACAATGTCATTCAGATAAGTATTGGAAAAGCAAAACAATCTAAAAAAGAGATCATCCTATTTCCAGGAGGACATAAAAAATCATCAACACCATAACAGTGGATGAAGAATTGACTTGTCTGAATGCATAACACCATAACATTTCCTTTTGAAACGATTATTGCCTAATTTACGCAAGGAACGCTTGGTAAATCCTTTATATTGTGTCATCATGAAGATAGGTCTTCGCAATAACACTGTTCATTACAACATCTATTTCTTGATGGCTGGGAAAGGAATACTGCTTGGTATTAAAAACTGCACTCGTGCCTTGCTTAACTATTCCAGGCGCCTTCTCTGTCGCTGAAAGACGTCTGTGTCAAATAACGGCCATTCAAATCTTCACGGAAACCGAAACAGTTGTTTAGTTGTTTAATGTAAGGCGGGGTAAGGGCTAATTGCCAATACTGAACCAAAAAAAAGCTTTAGAATTCTAGTATTCAAAGAGGCGGTACTTTACATTTTCAATGCCAAATTAAGTGCTTGGAACACGCAATTTTATTTAACTAGCATTTCAATCAAGAATCGGTGGTTTATAATGAACTGCGAAAAGGGGGGCAATAAAAAACAGCAAAACACCACTTAAAACCAGTTCAAGTTGGAATACACGGGGATGAAATAAACAAGAAACAGGGCTATCCGATGCCAAGGCAAGTAAAATAATCCCCAACGCTAGCATCAAATCCAAAATACATAGTCGAAACACTCAACCTATCAGTGAGCTTCAAAGTCGTTGTCCAAACCATAGTTAATTATTTGAAGACCTACTGTTGATACTCGCCAGAAACAGAGACATCATCTAAATAAATGGATCAGTTAAGCGTTATTTGTTTTAAAAACATAAAAGAGTAGAAATGAAAGAAGACCCAATTTCTTCTAATTTGTCATTTAAAACAATCGAGAGCCATATCTGAACTTTTTGTCTAAGACTCTGGGCCACGAATATCTCTTAAGTCATCCATGCAAGTACTACACGACGTCAACATTTCCTCCTGATTTTAGCTAGCAATCAAATAACAGTTTGGGCAGTACTTGTGTTTTCCTGATCTTCTTTGTAGTTACTACTAACTAATCTTCTGACCAAGCTGAACATAATTTGAAACGCTGAATTCTGTACCATCAACAGGTTACTCCCTAATTTGTTTTTGCGCTGCTTAAAAACACCATTGCCAACTTTCACCATACTCTACTGCAACCTGTAACTGTAATGGTAGTAAACTCTATGGTACAGAGGTTGACACGGATATTCAAATGCTTATTTTGCAAAACCCTCTATACCACACTTGCAGTTTCAAACCAGAAAAAAAAACAACTTAAGCTTCATCCTACCTTGCGGGTGATAGCCTGGTTCGTGCTTAGTCGACGTTGGCGCGGGGGCAGTACTAGCTGACTGTAACTCAAGAGCTGAAAAATTAATAAATGTTGAGAGTGGAGGTCAGTGAAAGGATGAGTATCAGGAATTAGTGGTCGTAATGCGCACTGCCTTTAAAATACCAAGAAAATCTAATAACACAATCCTGCAAAACGAGGAAACTGAGAAATGTCGCATACAGCATAGCATGGGGGTAAATAAAAAACATTTTCAAAACACCATTTTTTCTCTGGCAACATGTTTTCTTAGGCCAAATTTGTAATATTATCCAGTAATTATTATTGTTCCTTACGAAGTCCAAGTGTGGATTTTCAACGCTAATTAGATAGCAAGGTACACTTGCCTATGACCCTTACGTTTGTGCCAAAAAGTGTTAAAATGTACTGGCGCAATGGTTTCCACTTTAAAGCACTACTGACGGCACTTACTCTTTGTCACTTTCCAAAAAAGACCAAATTCTGCAAGCAAGGCATTGGTTTCTTCATTACTAGAAGTGAAACATCTACGGAAGACGATATGAACACAATAGTTTTCTTTTCAGAATACTTATTGATTTCCCATTGTTTATTCCAAAATCTTATTTCTTCGTACTTTTCCAATCTCATGTGTCACTAATTCCAAGGAAATGAAATGAGTACTAACAAATCAAATTTCTCTCGTGCTTTTTCGCTTGCAACTCTGGAGCTGTAATTTTATCGTTACAACAAAAGCAATTCCCATCTTACTTAGTAATACCATATGGCCCTTTGCCTCTAAACATACCATAAGAAACCCACCCATGGGTGTAATGGCTTCCCCTTTCCCTTCCACTTGCCCCTACCACAAATAGTCTGAAAAAATATGGTAATAACAAGTGGTCACCTAAGAGAAACAAAATCCCTGAGTGATCAAGTTTGGTTTAAAACACAAAAAACATAAAAAATAATAACAAGAAATAAATGTAGCTACATGGTAAACGACACAACAGTGCTGCACAATCACAACATTTATTTAGAAAGAAAGACATAATATGCTACATAAACAAATGACAAATAAATTTACATTACACAAAAGTAAGCAGTAAGATTTCCATTTTTTAAATGGTCGTACAAAAATCAACTTACAATGACCACCAGTCGAAGTAAAGCACGAAACATAACTACTAAACCAAAATAAGCCAAATCAAAACAGCAGAGCTAAAACAACATGGGAATTGATTGTTCCTATCTGAAGTAATCAAGCTCTCTGTGCACAAACTTGGCGAACTAAATAATAAATTGTTACTCAAACAAATGACAAAGAACGTGTCAATTTTTTATCTCGTGCTCCCACTTGAAGCTTCTCACTCATTAAGTCCCAACTTCGTGCATATTTGTCAGCTAGACTAAAGCCTCAATCATCCTCAATCAGCCTCACACTGAAATTCACATAAACGTAAAGCCAATGAGGCTCTCATGGAAACAAAGAGGGTAAGTCGCACTTGAAAGACTTGCACGTTTCAATTTGTGTATGTATTTTCCAATTGTAAGTGACCCAAGTTACTTTCAGTGAAGTTCTGAAATATGCTCTTAGGTTACTACTCTTGTGTAACGATTTAGCATTACCACGGCCTTACTTCAAACACTCTTTTTTATCTAAATGGCATTCATTATTCTAAAATATGATAAATGCCTTTGCAAGTTTTCCCTACATGTGTTACTTGTTAACCTTTTCTTCCAACTTCTTTACGATTAAAAAATTATCAAGGCATTGCAATATGAACTAATTTACATTCAAAATCTAGCGTTTTTGCTTGAAACATTTCACCACACTTAATTTAAACATCCCATGGAAATTTCAGTTATTGTTGTTATTAAGTTTCATAGTGTATACAATATACAATTCAGCTGAACCCATTTTTGTCCTTGGCCATCTTCCGCAATACTCCTTTTTTCGTGGTTCTTGCAACCCCGACACCTTAAAATACCAGGTTGACACATTGCGGGGTCCAGTGTGCCTTATAGGGAGGAGGCAATCTTTAGCCTTTAGCAGCACCTCCTAGAGAAGGTATTTTAAGAGAAACACAAGTGGTAGTATTCTCTCGTCACCGTCCCTCTTTTATGGGGCCAACGTTTAATCGGTAATGTCTGTTGTTGCTCTGTTTAATACCACCCCCACCATCATGAAGCTCATTTAGTCAGCTTGATGATGGTCTGCGTCTAAATAACGCTTTCGGACATGCATTTATATTTTCAATTTTTTATTTTTTGACAGTTCTAATCAAAAGAATGACCCCAGTACCTAGCAAGTCTTTAATGGTCTGGGGGTGCGAAGAATCCCCGGATCCAAGACGGACTCCTCATTTGAGAGTGCAGACTCCACATATGGTAGTAGTGCCTCTACACAGGCCCGGAAAAACCTGTTATCTTTCTAAAAAATTTCACTTTAGCTTTCAATCATTTCAGGGTCTCCGTTCCGACTATTTTTTTTAAAATTCCTTTATTCTGGCTCTCCTCTCATTCTTTGTGAGGCAAGCCCTGGTGACAGTGTCAGTAATATGAATCTTTACGGATATTGGACATAATAGAGAACGTCAATATTTGTTGTTGAGTATACTTTCGTTTTTATTCATAATCATAACATTTTTTATATCTAAAAGAGAAAATAGATTGTTTTTACAAATCAAGTTAATGGTTGAACTGTTAAATCAATAACAAAAATTCAGAACATCCTCAAGGTGAGGGTTCTGCTTTTGTATTCATTGCGGGTGTTCAGGTTTGGCCGGTGTTCCTTGATGCATAGTCCTTCGAATGTCAATAAAAACTGGTCGCTTCGAGTGGTGGAACACTGGATTGACACGTCATCAGCGATTGGTTCAGTGTTGATGCAGTTGTTAAAATGTGTTCCCACTGGGGTGTTGATGTTCCGATGTTCTGCCAGTGGTGTCTTCAGATGTCGAACAGTCTGGCCAACAAAACTGAACTCGCATCCAAGTCATTTTATCTTGTAGACAACAGGGCTGTGCAGAAGTGTAGAAACCGGCGGCTCTAAAGATGGCATCATCGTCTTTTCCGTAGGTTAAGCACTGTTCTGATAGGGCTAGACAGCTTGCTCAGTCTTCTAACCAGGTTGTCGGTATTCTGCCTCTGTATTAAACTGATAGCATGTACACTTGACGGGATTCAGGCGTCTCCTGGGTTGTTGCTGGGGTAGTAGTGGTGTTTTGTTGCTCCTGATAATCTTTTCCAGAGTTGTAGAGATGACACGATATACAGGTCCAAGAAAGGCAGTCGACCATCATAGTCACGCTCTTTTCGAGTTACGTTTCGAGAGCTACTCCCATCGTCAGAATAGTAGCCTGACGATGGGAGAAGTAGCTTTTGAAACATAGCTCGGAAAAAGCTTACGACTCAGGACATGATAAAGCTCTTACACCTATGGCTTCCTCTGAGTCCATAAAGTTCAGAATTTTCATGAATCTTCTTGTTAAAAGATATTAACCTTTGTTTCGACTAGACGTGTAGGAAAACTTCTCTTTTAAATTCTTTTTGAGTTTTGTTCCTCAGCGTTTTAGGGATCTTCTGATCATGTTGTTCTATATATAGTGGTTAAAACAACTGTTTCAATTTTTACTGACAAGTCACGTCATCGTAAGACCGTTATAAATCTATTCAGGCTGACTGGAATGGATTTTGTCGGTTTCTTTGTTTTCAGGTTTCTTCCCAAATTTGCGGCAAAATGATGTTTCCCACATCTTATCAATATTCAATCTGAGGAGCCGTGGCTTAATGGTTAGTGAAACTGCACCGTAACCAAGAATTCCAGGTTCGATTCGCCGAGTGAGCGACTTTGGAAATACACAAAAGAAAAAGTCATTGGTTGGCGTTACAAAGGGCATCAGGCCAAGACGTTCCTCACTGCCAAATCTAAGTCCCCCTGAGCCCCAGTTACTGGGAAAAAATGACGTTAAAACGAAAAAAAACCCAAAACACCCCCAAAAATTGATGTAGTTTGTTCTCGTTTTCTGTTCTTGGGCTGCATTAATAAGAATTGTTGTCTATACTTTTAAATGACTTCTTAATTTTATCAATATTATCACTTGCTTCTCAACAGTATTACCCAGACATCTTCTTGTCTTTCCAACTCTGCCTCTCTCTATCTTGTATTTTCTTTATGTATTTTTCTTAACCAAACAATCTTCACTTTGAATTTCATTATTTTCTTTAACTTGCACGAAAAAGAGCTCCAAAGAACTCTTAATATAGTGCTAACACTGTTCTCTTTTGATTTCATAGAACTTCTGATTTCGTACAGCTTATTAGGCCCGTCCTCTTTTCGGGAGTACAGCCTGTCTACATCACCTTTGGGAAGGAATGCATCATGCAACGTTAACACATTTTTATCAAAGGTTTGTAATAATTCTTTTCTGCACTGCTTATTAATACCTGGCCCATATTTAGGTAATGCTACAGCCCAAGTGTTTATTGCTTGGCACATTTCAATTAATGACTTTCGGTTTTAAAACTAAGCTGAATTAATTATCATTATTTATTATTGTTTTCGTTACTAATATTATCTATTTTTCTTGAAATTTGCATTTTAGTACAATAACCAGTCAATGCAGTGGTCTGGGGGAAGTAAAGGTTCTAAAGACAAAATATATATATATATATATAAACGACCAACATAACAAAGAGGTCAAACAAGCAAGTACCAAAGTTTATAAAAATGTAAATAGTTAGTATAATAATTGAGGACGAGGCTGAAATAACAATAATGCTAAGATAATACAATTATTATGATGATGAACATGCTGACGATGATGTGATTTTTTTCAGTACTATGATCTTCTATTAGGTCTTCTTAGTTATGTCTCGGCTAGTCACCTCAGCCTAGAGATTAAGGACTTCTCGTAATATGTGACCTGTTCTGGGTCACGTATTACTTACAACTGTGCATTTCCAAAGATGAACTGTGGATTTAATTTACCATAACAGATCTTTGGGTTTTTTGTAACAGTTCCAAGTATACTTATCACGACTGGTATCACTGTTACTTTTAATAACCTATGAATTCTCTTGATTTCTTATCCTCGGTCCTGATATCAATCAACGTCTTTTCCCTAAATATTGCTGTTTTAATCCGTCAGTACAGCTACGTATCATTATTTCATCATCATCATTATGATCATCATTATCATCATTATTTATTACATTTATTACAAGTTATTTAATTTTCTTTTCCTGTTTTAGCATGTGATTTATATGATTTGATGACTAAATAAAAAGGAACTTTGAAAAAATTATTACTATTTGACTATATTATGACTATTATTATTATCATCATCATAATAATAATAATCATCATCATCATCATTACTCATAAAAGACCCTGTTAAAAATTTCTATCATTTCTTTTTATTATTATTGTGCGCTAAAGTACAGTCGATGTGGGCAATAATAATAAAAAATGGATTGGTAGAAATTTTTAACAGTGTCCTTTCTGAACTATTATTACTATTCCTTTTTTGTTGTCGTTCATTGTTCACTCGGCATTGATGCTGATTGCCAGCTAACTGCTAGATAGCTGGCTAAATCTTGTGGCTTTTAAGTATCCAGTTCTATTCTTAGTATCTTTGCAGTTCCTAATAAACAAGCTTTCTGTAAAAGTTTTGTGCTGCATTCTATTCCAATTTTCTTCAGCCAGTTCTCAAAGTTCTTTCCAATCGTACCCACAGCATCAATGATTATTGGTACTATCTTGACTTATCTTATATTCCATAGCTGCTTGATTTCTCTCTTAAACTATTATTATTATTGAATGGTGGATCAATACGAGCCCATGGGGGGGCAGGGGTGGAGACCCCAGCAAAACCATCCGACTCCCAGCCTGATAAGGGAAAGCTGGGTGCATGCATCACAACCAAGTGTGTGCGATATTAATATTGATTAAAACAGCACATGACCTTGCAGGTGGTGCCTGTTTAAGTTTCCCAGTTTAGGTGATCCATTCTCCTTAAAACGGTCTCCGTAGCGAGGTTTCACCCAAGACCTTAGGACTACGTAATAGAATAAGAGCTCGGCACTCAGCCCTTCGGTGGGGAGATAAGAGATCCACTCTCACGACACCTAGATATTATGCTCCCCCACTACTCCCCCCGTCATACAGAAATGCGTGATGTGCCAGCCCTTTCGGGACATGCACAACCGGTTAAGGTTGGGCAACTGACTGGCAAGTCTGCGATTTGAGCGGGAATGTTTGATCATAGCCCATACATAATAACCAGGCAAAACTAGTTGGTGTACCGCACCAATCAATTAAAATCAGAGGTCATACGTCTTATACGCTATTATTATTATTGTTATTATTATTATTGTTATTATTAATTCTATTATCATTACTATTATCATTACTATGACTATTACTATTAATTACTATTACTAGCACTATTACTATTTCTATTACTATTTCTATTACTATTTCTATTACTATTACTGTTACTATTACTATTACTATTACTATTACTATTACTATTACAATTACAATTACTATTACTAGTACTAATTCTGTTTTTAGTGGGTTCACGGTAAAATATTGAGGTACGATTCTGAGGGGTGGTAAAAGATCATTAAGAGTTGAAACAATTGTTCAGTATTTTATATTTTTCCAAGTTCTTTGATAGTGAAATTAAGATACCTTTTCACATTATAATATTTTCAATCAAGCAAGTAAAGTTTTCTAGCAACTTCAATTTACAATTATTTGAAATCAATGCTTTAAGTATATTTACTTCTTGTAATGAAACTAACCAAAGTACGCCAGCAGTTGCTAAGATATTCCACATTGTAATTATATATATATATATAATATGTGGTTCAACTTGTCAGAGAAGAATCATTAAACCTAGGTGTAGTATGAGCTTGCTGGGTACAATCAGGTTAAAGAGTTGTTGCAGAAACAAGGTACTACTAACATTAGATTTCTAAATCCAATTTATCCATCTTATAATCTTGTAATTCTTAAGGTAATGATGAGTCGGAAAACTGGGGGCGAGTTCTCTGAATGTATCAATAATTTTCAATCAATTTGTGTAGATTATTTGTCATTTGATTTAAAAATCTGTAATTATTCTTGCACAGCTAAATTTAATACTGGTAATATAAAACGCCAATAATTGGATACTTTAATTTGAAAAATTTGTAATTAGCGTCTTCTTTATGAGATGGTTACTGCCGCGGAAAAGGAAGAAAAAGCGAAGCAGTAATACTGTCGGAGGGCGCTGGAACTCCGCATATTTCTATTATTTGAAAGCTTCTACTATTCAATAGTTTATTTACTAAATTAACCCTTAAATGAATATTCTTCAGTTCCCTTGCTGCACGAAATTAAATGGTGATATTTATAGACTGAAGGTGCTGAGATTGCTTCCAGCTCTAGCAATTTATTTACACGTCGTCTACGTTGTTCAAATACTGCCACTTTAGGTGACAATTTGATCTAATATTTTGCCAGCGAATCGAATACTGAACCACTTTAGAACAAAAAAAAATTAGCAAAGTCAAAAAAATAAGTAAAGAGGTGTGATGAACAATTAACATAAAATTAAAAATTTTTAAGCAGCGTTTTACTAGAATATTGTTGCCATAACGTTGTCTAAAATTGAGATGATAAGTTAACATGGCTTAGAAAACAAACTAATAACTTAAATTGTCCAAATATAATAAATGCAGGTTTAAGTGCAAATTCAGTGCAAATCTGTGCATTTGTCAAACTGTGCCTGCAGCTATTTAGGTCCTAATCCGCAAACCGTCATAGCAAAGGATACAATTTGCATTATATTGCCTTGATTGGAAACTTTGCTAACCATTTTGAAGGTTATAAATGTCTGGTTTTCCCTACCATATCCAAAGCACAGGGCAAATACGCAAACAAGCAAAAAATCTAAACAATAAAACTCGCAATCCAAACCAGTAGAAATTTTTTCGATATTAAGTATTTTTAACTGAATATCTGTTTATTGTACACGACGACTTCGGCAATCAAATGTTTTTCGAAAACCCTAATGATTGAAGTTAACTATTCTCTAAGCATGACTGAGGCAAGTGATACCAGTGTCCAAAAATCAAATTCACTCGACTCGCAATACACCAAACGTTTCCGACAAGTGCGCCGACGCTTTCAACCCCATCTGGAATAGACCTAAACCGACTTTCTCGCCTTCGATAATACGGTAAACGCAAACAGTAAGAACTCTCTGATATATGCAAAATACAATTTTATTCCTGTAATCAAATATGCGTGTAGGCTACGGCGGTTTTGTACTCAGAAAAAATCGGATATTGAGCACTGATTAACGATGCCATAATGAACCCTGCATACAACAAATGCCCCAGCTTCAGAACTACTACTGTCCTTCTGACTTTCCCTTACTGCCGCATGTTATTAGCACATAAAAGGATGAGAAATAAACTAGAAAAATATCCCACCGAGTTGTATTGAATCATATCTGTAAGTCTAAACGCACGGAGCACTTTGAGTAGGGTGGTCTGTTTCGCTCCCACTGGAGGCCACGGGTTCACAATTTTATCGGTCTATAAACTTAATATCCTCCAACTCTAATAAAACAAAACAAGTTGGTCAAAGTAAATCTTGGTCTATGGAACCTGGGACCTTTCACGTGCAGGAAAGTTTTTGATATATTAATGGGTCACTACTTCAGTTTCTTTTTGACATAACTAAATGGTTTTTCTTCTCACTGACCATTTCTGAAATCTACTGCAAAATAATAATAATTTCTGAAGTTTTTATTCTAATTCTTGATGTGCTGTCTTAACGGTTATTATGGCAGGAGACGGGTTCCAACTTGGCTCTACCTGCTTTCAAAAGCAGCCCATGACCATTTCTTGTCTCTTCTAATCCTCCGTTACTTTCACTGATGATGGGATTTGCTGGTTCGACATGTCCTTCTCTGCATTCCTTCAACTTTTCCTATTAATACTTTTCTCTAGTCTTCCTTGCCATTACTGTGTGTCCGGCAAACAACCAGTTGTTGTTTTCTTATCTTCTTCAATCAAGTTCTCTTTGCACCTGCTCTTCTCCACACGTTCTCCAAGTAAACCCAATAAGTTCATCAATAGTTAATCAAAACTCACATTGTCAAATTGCACGCGTCATTGTTAACACACCAACTCTTTTTGAAATGAGTGAAAAAGAGGTGGTTACTAACTGCATTCAAAGGAGTTTTTGCTATCTGTTCACTGATATTTGTATTGTTGGTCTTCGTAAGCTTCCGCTGTGCAAAAGATCTATCCAGAGTAAATACTAGGCTCAATAATAAACAGCAAACTGACGACATAGTGTTAGAGTACTAAATAATCAGTATGGGTCACTAACTAATCAATAGTCATTAAATGTGTGTGTGTGTGTGTGTGTGTAGATATGCGAGTTACGCGATCGGTCAGTAACTATTGAAACTATTCTGTAGCCCACTCTACTAGCGAGACTGTGTAAATGACTGTTCCTGTGTCGGTGTACAAAGTTGTACTTGCTTGCATGTTCATTTAATTCCTAAATTAAGGAACCTTACAAAATCATCCTGGGTGGCACCCATATTGTTAGGCTTGCATACCACTGTCCCCTATTATCCGAGTACGGTGTGAATTGGCTCAAGTTTGTTCTAGGTTCACTAGTGTCATCTTTGCTTGGACCTAAATTTTCACTAACCTATGTGGAAGTTCTTTCGATTCATTTCACCAACCTTCCTATGGTTCACTTTTCTATCTGCTACTTTATTACACCAATTAAAAAATTCCTGTTCGTTTTTTCAAGAGCAGAATGTAGGGTATTATGAAAAATCCATCAATTTTATACCACCGGTGCTACCATTCAATCACTAAAACTTTACATAGTCAAAATACACTTGTTTTTACTCGAAAAATGCGCCACACTGTCAACCCACCAACACACATATATTCATACTCACCTAAAGCCAATTTGCCTATTTTACGAATACATACGACATAAATAAATGAGTACTTGTTTGGCTCTAACTTGTATATAGATTTTTTTTACACCTGGTCTATCATCTATTAAAAAACCAATCCTGAAATACAGACAGTATTAAAAAAGGAGGGGTGAGAAGGAAATTTACAAACAAACAAAAATTTTAAAAAGTAAAATTTATAGCCAGAAGTAATTATAGATCTAGACAATCTTTATCGTGTCTTAAAAACAAATCTCCTGTTTTAACAGCAGATATGTAAACGTTTTCCAAGTCGGTTTAGTGTGAATTTAAACATGGCTATAAACCTATTTTTCCATCCTGTGCGACATTAAAAAAAATTGAGAGCTAAATTGTGCTGCAATGTAAAACTATTTCACTTTCATATATGTGTAACGTAAAATCTAATAAAATAAATACAGAACGATATTTTACCTTTTATGTATGGTGCAAGTATTTTTCCTTTTTTCTTCTCATATCCCTTTTGTGTTATGTCGCCTGGGTAAAAAAAGTGAAAATTGACTAGTTCAATGAATTTGTAAACTTGCTTAACTAGGATGATAATGGGGCTCGGTATTTTTATACGATGAACACCACTGATAAAATTTACTTATTTTAGTCACAATACATCAAAGAAATGACATTGCTATAAAAGGGCCATTAAGCACGATTATTTCATTCCCAGTAACAATCTTGTCTCTTGACTTCGAAAAAAATTCAAAATAAATTTAAAGGGCAAAATTTTTAATCTGGTTTTCCATCTTTAGATAGGTCAAATGACATGAGTTTGAAAAGAAACCGGTTGCATGTCCAAATTTGAAACCGTATCTATACTGATACTTAAAACCAAAAAATATATATCTAATAAGTTAGTTTCCTAGACACCCTTGGAGTAAAGAAATGTCCCGAACGATGTCGTGTGATGTCATGTGATTCAGCCATGACGACATCACCTTCCAGGTCCTGTTTTGTGTTGTTTTATTATCGGTTCGAATTATCCTGTGTATGTTCGTTCAAATTCTTACCTAAAAACGACCGTAGCATGTGGTGTTTTTCCGAAGATTTTCAGGGAGCACAAAGACCTCTACCAAACTGTCGGCACGGACTGCAAGTTTTGTAAAACAGCTACCAAAGCTGCAGACAATACAGAGTGCTAAAATGAATATAAACTGGGCTATCTTAACTGAGGCAGAAACAAAACAACTGGAAAGAAATCATCAACGGCCATAGTTTCTTCGCGTCCAAGGAGGATTGCAAAATTCAACAAAACATGTTATCGAACGAATGCAGTGACCCTGCCATGACAATTTCTTTCAGCCTGTCTGCATTTATTATATAACAAAAATCGGTACCAGGTGTGCAGTTTAACGAAAATAGGTCGTCATTCAAAAAAGGTAAACGGGCGAGATCGGTTATCTAACGCGGTAAGAAACAAAATATGCAGGCAAGAACTTGAGAAAAGTCCGTTAACTCGCAAGAAAATGCAATGCCAATATAAGTGGATGTAACAAAAGTTGGCAAAATAACATTTGATTTTGAACAGAATTAACCATTGGTCCTAAATGTCATTTTCTAATGTTATGACATTCTTCAACATTAAACCAAGCCAACCAATGTAACTGTATCAAACATAGCTGGTACTTGCTTTCATTTAATCAATTACCTATTTCGGAATATTAAATTTTTCAAACAAATGTTTCCTGAAGATCGTGAAGCAATTATAACCCTTCTTTACAATTTGCTGAATCTTGCAGAAAGACAAAAATGAATGTATCACCTTTTGCTACAAGCATCCACGCTACATGTGCCGGTGACGACCTTAACCTCGGGCACCAAAAGTGTAAAAAAGAAATGTACTAGCACTATAAAATTCCCAGACATGTTAAAAAACAACTTCCGTGTTTAAAAAATTATGTTGTTTGCTATCTGCTATTTAAAAAATAGAATTAAAAACAAAACTAAAATCTTTATGTTGTGTTAAGCAAGTCCATTTTTAATAAGTCTACTTCATAATTATATTAAATTCTTAGCTTACCACAATTATTGAAACACCATTATTATTGCAAAAACAATTACATGGTTCCGAAATATGACTACCGTTCCAGAGATTCAATCTGTTATATCCAAAACTTCCCTGTTACCAACTACTGACGTGAAACTCGACGTACATGCTACAGTAAGCACTGACCTATTTGTTGAATAGTAACACACAGTATAGTAATCAAACTCATTTCAATAACAATATTGTTTTGAAATGAAGACAATAATTGTGGAGAGATCTTTGTCCAGTTTGCCCTAGGACAGTTTATCATACAACAACTATCACTGAGCTTTACGGATTTAACAATCTATTAGGATTTAATACATCGACGAAAAATCGTACTTAACTACTGTCTTTGTTCACTTCTTCCTTCTGACTGATCTTAATGGGTTTCAGATTAGTTAAATTTGCATCAAAATAACTAGCTTATTGAGAAACCCTGCCTAAGGGCCAGAAAAGGTTCTCTTTGCGTGAATTAATAATTATAATGTGAGTACATTATGAATATAATGTTTTGACTGCATTGCTGTCTTCGAAAATCTGTAACACTTCTACAAAAGTTACCAAAGCGTTTGCGCTATTACAAATGCAGTTACTTCCGTCTGTTAAGAAACAATTTCTTCAAATAAAACAACAAGGCTTCTTTTAGTTTACCATAATACAGCCAAAGAAACATCTCAAAACATATCTATATTATATATTCTTATTGCAGGGCATTTTCTAACGTGCTCAGCTGTTAAAATGTCAAGATGTGATATCTGGAAGTCGGCCTACGTGACAATACGGCTTATATCATCCTGCGTACATCAAATGCGAAAAGAGCAGAGCAAAGCAAAAATGGGGTAAGGCGACCAACAAACAATCGCCGGGATTGACGGACAATTGAGGTTCAATGCAGTTGAATTTGTGGTTAAACCACCTGACCAAAACGTACAATGTAAAGATGTCCACACAACTGTATACATCTATATATACAGACAGAGACAGAAATAAAGAAATACAATACCTTCACAACATAGTATCTATTGTAAACACTATAACGTTTAAGGGCAATACCTATCAGAAATTTCTCTAGAAAACTGAACATCCCACCAGAAACCAGCCTTTCGGTAACTTTTATAAAGCACAGTTGAAGGAATATCGTTAGGCGTTAGCAAGGCCGTGAAGGTAGCAAAACAATTGCATTAACTGATTTCATGCCTTCGTGTATACTACGCAAGGTTGCATATATGTAAAAAATAGATAAATAAAAAACAAAATCTTACCGTACAAATAGAAAAACTGGTTCTTCAAAAAGTACGAAAAGCTCTTGCAGCCTTACATAACAGCAATATAACCTTTATATGGGTTTAGGTAAAAATTGGTACTACCAGGGAATATTTCCAGTCAGGAGACCAAAAGTGTAACAAACGATAATAACCGAGGAAGAAGAGTCAGGAAGGAAAGGGGTTAGAGTCGGGAAGCGAAGAGGAAGATTCAGGGGGTAGGACTGACAGAAAGAGAGAGGTAAATGGGGGAAAGAGGGGGAGAGTTAGGATCAGTTAGGGCATAATAAAGGTTATGATTCCAAATGAACCCATACTGAGGTCCACAAACTTCACATCTTCAAACTGTTCGCTTAACCTGCAGAGAACGTTTACACATATATTAGCCTTACAGGCACTTTTTTGCAATGTTCGTTTCAATCAAATACTTAATTCAATTGAAAAAAACTGTTTTCTATTGACGATTACAATACCGGGTCTCTACATATCACCGCCGTGATTGAAGGGCATAAGAATGAATTGAAATCATAATAGATGTTAAGACAGTAAAGGGCTTTGAGAAATGATCCCACAGCATGTAGCACGGCACCATTTTGATGTACTGACCTTGCCACATAGCTTCAGATTTATGCTGGTAGCTAATGTAATAATAATAATAATAATAATAATAATAATAATAATAATCTTAAAACACAACCTCTTTTGAGTGCAATGACAAACTAAGTAGTTGAGAACAAAGGCGTGAATGGGGCTGGAACTTCAAGTGAAGATCCCTCGCCCGGCAAGTGTCCCCTGGCACAGGAGCGGGGGTCCGGTCGACATCCCATGACTGCTAGAATAGGATGTTAAACGCTGCTGATATGGAGTGCTCAAGTAGAACAATATATAAACAGAAAAGACCTATTTGAGGATATAAAAGCGTATGCATAGGATTTGGAAAGAAAGGCAAGAGCTTAACGTTACAGAACAAAGGTTGTGTGATCAAGCAAGAATGATCAGATTAAATAGTTGGCATTTAGAGCTTGGAATGGAGCAGACTAAACGAAAGGTGTTGAAAGATGGAATTGAAGTACAGCCCAAATATTAGTATACAGTCTAAATATTTAGTAATGACATAAAACTGGAATTTGGTATTAAAAATGTGGAGTGTTGATCATGCGTAGAAGAAATGGAATGTCACTACAAATAGGTGAAACAATACAAGTAGTTAAACATAGTGGATATAAATATCTTAGAGTTTTGAAATGTGACGGAATTAAACAAAGAGACGTTATTGAAAGTGTTAAACAGGAATATTTTAGGAGAATGGGGCTGGTTTGCAAGAGTAAGTTCCATGGGAGAAACCGTAAAACAATGAATACCTGGGGTGTTTAGGTGCCGGAATTCTGGGTTGGCGAGAAAGTGAAGCCTGGTTTATACTTCGTAATTTTCCATGTAATTTCTTCATTAAGCAAAACACTATGGCCTTAACGTCTGAATGTTTGGATCTTAATCCTTCTTAATTACCTATAATGTTGATTAAGTGTTTTAAAAAAAATTTGCTTTAAGGCTTAATTTTTTCTTAAGCGGTTGGATTTTTTTGCGTAACCAAAATTAGAAGGTGCTTAAGCAAGAAAATTTTGGAGTTGAAAAAAGTTTAACTTTTTCCTTATTACTTTAACGCTTCCGCGGTGATTCTGCGACTAGAAATACTGAAATTTGACATAGTTGTTATAAAGGCAATCCCAAATTGCATCGCAAGTTTCATGGATAATTTTGTTAACAGTGGCTTTGCCAAGTCTGTAACTAATACTAATCGATTGCTGCGAATTTCCCGTTGCTAGGTACCGCAAAGTTACCGCGTCTTTCCCCAGGAATTACTGGAAATCGATATGTGTTGGCATAAGCAAGTCGATCATTAACAATTTCCAGAAGTTCGTCAAGCGCTCTTTTGACATTCCAAAATATTGATGATGTCTCTCCCTGTCCACATTTCTTAATTCTTGAATGAGGGAATGATATTTTCCTCTTTCACATCATGTGGTATTTATCATTCAAATATAGCATCGTCGCTGTTCATTTTGATATAACTGATACAATGCAAGAAATCTACAAAGTTTTCCGTTTGATGGCATCATTGAAACTGATCTATTAATTTTGCTAACAGCACGTATCAGGTATGAACACCCATTTCCTTTATGGAAAATTTTTTGCTTATGCAAAAAAATTATTGCGATAAGGAATAATTTTTTGCTTATCCGTTTTCCTTTAAGCAATCATTTTAAAAGTCTAAACCGGGATTGCGTAAGACGAAATGACCAGGAAAACCAAAAAATACTGACCGTTAATAAAGAATTTCATCCAAAAATGTGACAAGGATCGACTGTATGTTTTCATGAGTAAAAAAGGAAGAGGGTTAATAGGTTGTAAAGGGTGTGTCAGTACTGAAGTAAACAACCTTGGTTGGTATGTCAAACAGCAAACTGAGCCACTGTTAAATGCTGTCAAAAGGATTTGCGCAATCCAGAAAGTTCCTTGAAACCTTAAGACTAACAGATGAGAGAAAAAGACTAGAATCTGAATTCCTGGATAGACAAAAAATGTATGGTTAATTTGTTAGAGAGTTACGAGGGAAAAGGTCTCGAAAATTCTTGGAAATGACTAAACTCATGTGATTTGAAAGGGTCTACAGTAGCACCAGTAAGTAGTGCCCAAGTGCAAGCCATAAGAACGAATAGCGTCAAGCATTTCATAGAAAGTCTAGAGAATCACAATTTTGCAGGATGAGAATATCCAAAGCGCCACAAAATAGTATGAACACGAACCTCGGGGAGTGATGGCGAACGACTAATGAATGATAATATACGATTTCACAATGTAGTCATCATCATCATCATCATCATATTCGGTTTAACGTCCGGTTTACATGCTAGCATGTGTGACACTGAGAAAAGATTGTGAGAAAAAATAGATATCGTCGTAATAGATAAGAATAAAAAAGAGACAAAAGTTATAATGTCGCAATACCTGGAGATACGTGGGTGCAAAAAAACGGGAGAAAGTTCATAAGTAGAGACTTCTAAGAGATGAGATTGCTTGATTGTGGGAAATGCAAAAGGTTGACATTATCCCTGTGATCGTGGTTGCGTTGGTAACTGTCTCGAACAGCTATTTAAACAAATTGTGATTGCTATGAACGTTGAACAAGCTCAAAAACAGCATTGTTGGGTACAGCCCAAATCTTACGATTGGATTTAGGGCATTAAAGCTGCAAGTGAAAGGGTTTTGGTTCCTTAGATGGCACTAAAGTTTTGTCAGAAAACATATTAAACATTATCATCACCATCATCATCATCATCATCATCATCATCATAATAATAATTATAATAATAATAATAAAATAATAATAATAATAGTAATAATAATAATAATAATAATAATAATAATCCAGCAAAATTTCAAGCATAAATGAACGACCTAATACACTAGGTTATGAGTAATAGTCCAGTCTTACGTAGTTATCAAACCCTGCTCAATTTAAAGAAAATGAAGAAATAATAATAATAATAATAAATACACTTTGGCATACATAACAAAATGGTATTTTGTGCCTTTTTATTGTTGTATTTGTCACCAAACAGGGCAATAACCAATCCAATCTGAATTCAATCCTGCATACCAGACTTAGTGTTAGTACTAGGATATCTTTCCATGTATTGTCAGTTATCAGGTTAGGAGAGGGGAGTGCTGTAGTCATAAGGTATTGTCATACAACAACAATTGCTTGAGTAATGTACCTTTCCACACTGATGCTGGGACACCACTTGCAAGGCTGAAGTGATGTTGCCATTTAAATTTGGTTTTCTATTTATCTCACTCTTGGGGCTACAGTACATGTGCCTGCATTCAACTTACTTGTTGGCTTGTTGCTAGGTGCTGAATGTGGGGTTTTCACCCATCCATCACTAAATCGTGTGTAACCACTTGATAATAACAATAATAATATGAACAAAATTGCATGCAACGATAACATGCAATAGATAACAAAAAGTCTATGTCTTCCTAAGTCAAACTGAGTTTATAGGCAGGCAAAGCTGGGGGTGGCTGAAATATGATGATCTTAAAAAAGCTACTGACGGGGCAATAATGATGGTACAAGAACAGGCTATTTGAACACAATCCATCAGGCACCATATGAACAAAGAAAAGTTGTCACCACTCTGCAGTATATGTGGAGAATGGCAGGAGACAGTGGCTCATCTGGTCTCTGAAAGTAAACAGCTGGCTCAGAAACAGTACAAAAAGTAGTGACATGATAAAAGATCTCAGGTCTTGCATTGGCAACTTTGTAAGAAATATGATTTAAAACCTCCATAAAACAAATGGCATTGTTGAAAACAAGCAAGTCA
The DNA here is from genome assembly GCA_003991215.1 of Morbakka virulenta. Classification (NCBI taxonomy): domain Eukaryota; kingdom Metazoa; phylum Cnidaria; class Cubozoa; order Carybdeida; family Carukiidae; genus Morbakka; species Morbakka virulenta. The sequence goes on along the minus strand of RDPX01000006.1, from coordinate 3,169,009 downwards.
AAATACTGTGGGAGATGTGAATTCAGACCAATATAGTTTTGGAGCATCCAAGGCCAGATATCTTAATATTTGAAAAGTAAGCATGTTCCTGTAAAATTACAGATGTCTCATCCTCATTTAAAACGAGTTGATGAAAAGGAAGAAGGACAAGACTGAGTGATACCAAGACTTGAAATGGAAGGTGAAAAGGATTTGCAAGTGGAAAAGTGTGAAAGTTATACCCGTCGTTTTGGGGCACTAGGTTGCATATCAAAGGGTTTGAACCACCCACTTGAACAAGTCAGCAAATATATCTTTTTTGAAATACTTCAAAAAACTTGCCTGGTAGGAACAGCACAAGTACTGTGATATGTTGTGGGTTGAGACTTGATACTCAGCAAAATTTACCAGTAGTCAAATCCCAGCTATCCCAGTATTTACATGAAATAAAAAAACAAAAAACAATAAAGATGATGATAATAAGAATAATAAGCTGTCTTAAAAGATTGCAAGAAGATCCATACCAATCTAGCTATGACATGGATTGATTACAAAAAGGCTTATGACTTCATCCTCCATAGCTGGATAAACGAATGTCTGGAAATGTTTGGCAAAGTTACAAATGTTCTACAGTTTCCAGAAAGAAGTATGAAGCAGTGAAAGCCCTTACTCACTTCTAATTGAGAGGAGCTGTGTGATGTACATGTAAATGGAGAAATCTTTCAAGGAGATGGTATTTCTCCCCCATTATTTATTATGAGCCTGATACCTCTTTCTCTTATGCTTAGAAAGGTTAGTGTGCTTTATGAGTGGGGAGAAGAGCAATTCAAGTTGAATCACCTTCTCTTTATGGATGACCTTAAACTCCTTGGGAAAAGTGAAGATCAAACTGATTCTCTTGTAAACAAGGCTTTTGTTTTCAACCAAAATATTGTAATGAAGCTTGGCATAAAGAAATGTGGAGTTGTGATCCTCAAACAAGGAAAACTTTTCAAAATTGGATGGAATTCAGCCTCCAACTGAGATGATGAAAAAGGTGGATGATAAAGGCTATACATATGTTGCAATACTAAATTGGATAAGATCAAGGAATGTGAAATGAAAAAAAATTACCAAGATATACACAAGAAGACTTACGTTCATCCTTAAATTGAATTGGAAGAATAAAATTAATGCAATCATTATCTGGGCAATTGCTATAGTGAGAAATGGTAAAGGTATTATTGATTGAAAAAGTAGTGAATTGAAGAACTTGGGCAACAAAAACAAGAAAAACAATGCCTATGTATGGTGCCTTTCACCCTAAAAGTGAAAAAGACAACTTGCACATGAAGAGAAGAGGAGACCTGGGCTTGAGGGATCTGGAAATGTTTGTTAAAGAGGAAGAAAACTGCCTTGGGCTGAAAGTAGAAAACTCTACTAAAAATTGGTAGCAGGTGTGAAAAAAGCTGGGCAATCAAAGAATGAGTTTAAAGAGAACAGAAAGACCAGCTAAAAGCTAAATGGACTGAAAGGGGGGTGTATGGTCAGTTTGTTAGGTAACTGCCTGATGAAGTTGACAAAAAGAGTACCTGGAAATGGCTGGTACAAGGAGATTTTGAAGGTTGAAACTGAAGCAGTGTTGTTCTCTGCACAAGAACAAGAAGTCCAGTCTAATATGTCATACACAAAATCAACTGTATGCATGTAAGAATTTATCAACAACTAACAAAAAAATACANATCTAGAGAAATGGTGGCAGGGGTAGCATAATACAGATCATGAAGACCTTATTTTCATTATGGCCCCTTTAAAAAGAGTTCTGATAGTCCTTTATGTAGAATGTGTGGACAAAAGGGAGAATTAGTCAGACATATCATTAGTGAATGGTCCACACTAGCCCAACAAAAATATGAGACATCATAACAAGGTGGCAAAATTGATACATTGTAAACTTTGTGAAAAATATGGTTTAGAGAGACAAGAAAAGTGGTATGATCTTTTGGGATATGAATATCTAATGTGATAATGGAATCAAGGCAAGGTGACCAGATATTGTTGTAAAAAACAAGAAAGAAAAACACTGCACTCTCAATTACATTGCATGTCCCTTTGATAGTAGAGTATTTGCAAAATAAGAAAATAAGATAAAGGGATATCACAACTTGAAGTTAGAGCTTGGAAGAATCTGGGGTATGAAAACAGTTCAAGTTACCTCTGTAATCATGGTTCACTAGCTAGTATTTCTATGAAATTTGAAAACAGGATAGAGAAATTGAGGCTCCATGTAAATATTGCACTAGTTATCACGCTAACTTGCCTTCTCGAGAACAGCTAGAATCATCCAAATGGTACTTGACATTTGAAATGTGAAAGAAACCTATTGGCCCTGGCTATTTGCTATAGCTTGCCAAACAGGAAAATATTGGCAATTCCACCAGGCACAGCAATAAGCCAAATTTCATATAATAACAGTAACAGATTCTGGGCCAATAAACCCTGAAAGTGTGGGCATTGAATCTTATGTGAGGCTGATCATCAAACTAAAATTATTCCACTTTCTGTAACAGTAACTCAAACTGTGAAGGTAGCTGTAAATGATACTGTAAGAGCCACCCTGAAAAATATGTTGAAATATGGGTGGCTTTAAGTTAAAGAAATTTCTGATTGAAAGAAACTCATAAGCAAAGATACGAAATTCAAGAAAATATAAGAAAATTACTGCAGAAACAGATAGTACTGCAAAAGAGATTATTGATGAAAATGAATTAAAAGTGCCATCCTCAAATGAACTGTTAAATGCTTCTGTTTGTGTGACTACTAAGTTGTGTGGGATAAAGATAAAAAGCATTAACAAAAATGCATGCAAAAAACAGCTTGGGAAGAAAAAACAAACAACCAAATTAATATATTAAAATTGGAGATTGAAATTCTCAAAACTATTTAAAAAATGAGACATGAATAAAAAATTCAAAGATCAGAAAGTTAAAAGCTAAATATGGCATCACTGCAGTTAATGATTTACGTGAAATGATTCATGCAAAAGCAGGCACTTTCATTTAAGGGGTTGATTCTACAAGGGTAATAATATATTCAAAAAGTACCCCATAAATTTCTATCATTCTATGGGCAAAACAAATATTTCAGTAACTACGGCAGGAGTGGCCACTCAAAGGCCACCCATACAATGAGGTGGTAGTTGCTGGCAACACACTAGAAGTAGTCGACTCTTTCTGTTATTTGGGGGATATGTTGAGTGCTGGGGTGGCAGCAAACTTAGTTCAAAAGTCAGAGTGAAGTCCACTTAGAAAAAGCTTCGAGAACTACCACCTGTACTAACATCGGGGGCAGTACCCTTAGCCACCAGGGGTAGAGTATATAGCAGCTGTGACAGGAGTGTGCTCTTGTACGTTGATGAATGCTGGACCCTCATCCAGTTGTTTCTCAAACATCTACAGTGCATTGTGATTGTGCAACTAAGCCTCCTACAAAGCAAGAAATCCAAAGGTTCAGGGAGAACACCTGTTTGGACTCAGAAACCCATAACTTTGATGGCCCATGGATAAAAGAGGAAGCTGAGGCTGCCAAGGTCATTCAGGAGCAACAATTGGATAAAGTAACTCTCAATGATACAACTTGTAACTTGCTTTACATAAGTCCAGTAAATGTAATTCCCCTGGGAAGGATAAAATACTAAATGTTGGGCTTAATGCATTTCCTTTTTGGATGGTACATGAATGATTTAAAGTTATTTAGTAAAAATGATTCATAACTTGGGGGCCTACCCTCTATTGTTTTGCAATTTAGTGATGATATGTGTATGGAGTTTGGCTAGGAGAAATGTGCAAAAGGTACACTTATCCAAGGTAAGCTCTTAAAAATGTCTGAAATAAGGAAAAATCATACAACTATCACTCAAGAAGAGATAGATCCAGAGGAAATGTATAATTATTTAGAAATAATGGAGGGTGATGGGACTTATTACTCTGCAATGATGGTGAAAATATGGAAAGAATGCTGCAAAAGGGTCAAGCAATCCTGAAAAGTGAACTTAATGCAAGGAATAGGATGGATGTAGCATATAGCAGTAGTTAAAGTTTCAATATGACAAAATGGTCATTAGCTTTTTTCCCAAGATTTTGCAAAGTCTACATATACTATAACAGGCTTGTCTGGCACCGAAACCTCAGATCAATCTAAAAATATATCAATATTTTTGTGTTACTATTATATCTGAGTCACAAGTCATATAGCTGCATTTAATATTTATATATATATATATATATATATATATATACATAAAAAAACAAAATGGATTGGCATAAAGCAAAAACTATGATAATCTATATCATTACATCATGAGAGAAAAGAAGAGACCCAAGAAACTGATTTTGGTATTGGAAGTGATGAAGTAAGGTAACATTGGAGACCAGTTTATCTCTAACCCTCTACATGTACTTACATAAATTTTAAAACTTTTTGCACTTCTTGGCACATAGAACCAACATGTTTTATCAACTCTCTCAGCTTGTGTCTATTATGTGTCAGTTTTTAAGATGCCTAGTGATATTACAAATATGTATTTCAGAAGCTGGAAGCAGAATATTTTCCAATAGTCAGTCTGCTTTTGTTTACCTGATGTAAAAGGTACTGAATCTTTTGCCCAGCAGGTAAAAACAATTTCTTTAACTCCACCTTTAAAATAGCTTCTGTGACCTCAAAACTAATGTGAAAAAAACAAAGACACCCTTTTTTCTGCATGAAATTATGCTACTTGACTATGAGGTTTACAAAAGCTAGTGTATGTACCTTAAAACCTGTAGAATTATACATTTACTAATTTGAATTGTGCAACACATGAGGTTTTCTAAAACCCCAAAAATACTATCACATCTGTTTCAAATATTTAATTTCTTGATTTCAATTTTCAAATTAAAATGTGCACAGTTTATACAAAAAGCTAAAACAATAACAAAATGCATTCATGACCTCTTTACAAGTACAAAATATTTGGGAAAAAACAATCAATCAAAGCACTGTTTTATAAATTTTCTTTTAAAGCATCACTGATCATAACATGGCATTATCTTTATCCTAGGTTTTTCCATTATTTCATAGCTGTTTTACTTTAATGTCTTCTTGGGCTGACTGGAGTATTATTATTTTATTTGTAAAGGTCTATATTTAATACAAAAGAAAGTTGATCTTAAACAGAAGAGATTTCAATAACATAACAACATCATCATATAATTAAACTAGCCAGTGGGCATAAGATTTTGCAAACATAGAATGTATCAGTTTCCAGATTTGCTATTTAATATTAAGGAGGCTTGTATAGAATACTGTCTTGTTTCCTTTGATTCACTGGCTGCAATGACTACTTTATTTTGAAAACATCATTTCTGTTCTTTTGAGATTTAACTTTGAGGAATATATTTGCACATATACATCAAACAAATGCTATATATGTGATTATTTAAGTTAACCAAAAACACTTTTTATTCTTTTATGCAAGATAACAGTTGTTATCTAGCTTTAAAAGCTACAAACCAGACATTCAATCATTTTAGTGTACAACTTGTCATGAAACTGTTGGTTAACAGTGAAAATTATTGACATTATTGACAATGCATAGTCCTGAAAATTAATGTGTGCCTCAGCAGACATGGGGCAGCATTAAAAATATTTTTTGATGTTCCCCCAATGCAAACATGAGGCAAAATTTGACAAGAAAATATTTCATAAGTACTTTTCAGTTAAGCTTTGTTGATTATTGTGATAAAACTTTTAATTACCTATGACACTGTCAGAAAAAAAGAATGATATTTAATACGGGAACCAAATAACGTGTCTGTATGTGTAATCCTTTTCCCATGTGTATATCAAACTAACATCTTGTCCTCAAATGTCAGGCTTGGTAGAAACTTGATAGATTCATTTGATTCACTTAACATCACCTTGGCTTCCTCAATTAGTTAGCTCTCTCTATAGCAAAGGATTTTCTTGGTGCCACTCAACAATTATGTCAAATGTATTGAAATGCAGTGACCATTTAACAGAAGCTTGGACTTCATTCAAGAAATATGGTAGATGATCATTTTTCATTATTCTATTTGTTAAGATATTTCCTATCTTTGGATTTTGAGTATTCACTATTTTATATTTATATATATATATATATATATATATATATATATATATATATATTCTACATATTCTATATATATATTCAACACAGGAAATATGCCAAACCAACACTGACAAACTCCTTCAGCTAATAACAATAATATTTGACACAGGAAATGACTAAAGAAAGTATGCCAACATTTACTTGAGTTAATCAAATTTTTATTTATTATTTCAAATTTTCGTCTGTCTACAACAGACTTTATCAAGAAACTGACAAGCAAAAAGCGTATATGTGATAAGATTGCAAACAAGTTGCTAAGTGACAATTTATTGCCATGCAACAAAAATTTATAAAAGACAATTGTTGCTGGGGAGCTGTGAAGTGAACAAAAAGAATTTTATTTTCAATGAAAACACACTTCTCAACGGACACAAGGCACGTGAGATAAAAAATGACGTGACAGTGGCAGATAGAGAGAAAAATGTTCCAAAAACTACCAATCTCCAATTTTATATTTCTGTACCCGTTTAGTATGTCTCCAAAAACGGGTACAGAAATTTAAAATTGGAGATTGGTAGTGCAAATTGTTTTCAACAATGTTTGGGTAGGTGGTCTGTCTTATTAGGAGGAGGTCGCTTTAGCCTTCAATGACAACATTTCCAGAGACAGCGTCTTGAGAAAAACATCCTCTTTTATGAGGGCAATGTTTGGTAGCCAAGGTATGCTATTACTCTGTTTAGTACAAACCTCAATACCATGGGCCTCAGTTAGTCGGCTTTATGATGGTTTGGGTATAGGTGATGGTTTCAGATATCCATTTGTATTTTCAATTTTTTATGACAGTTCAAGTTTTTAAAAAATGGTTCCCAATACCTGGCAGATCTTCAGTGGTGTAGATGTGAAACCAATCTCCAGACCAAAGACTCTCTTCACATCTTGCAGTGTAGATTTGAGATATGGTAGTGCTGGCTTTACAAAGACCTGGAAAAACTTATCCTAAATAAATTCTATCACTTTAGCTTTGGTAATGTTAAAGTCTTTGTTCTAATTATCATTTGTTAATGCTTTCCTGCATTCCATTTCTTCTCATGTTCTTATGCTTTGTGAGACAGGCCTTTATGTCAGTGTCAGTAATAGGATCTTTATGTTGACCACTATTTACTTTTTTGACAAGACTCTACAACTTATCTTCATGGTCTTGCTATCTATGCTTCACAGAAGCTTCCTGCTGTCAGAGTATAAGAGCTAGAATCCAATGACAAGCCTTTCATTTGCTTTATATAGTCTCTCCTTCAGGGCACTTGTTACCTATTTTCTTTGGATTGATCTTCTTTTTCTTTCTCTTGCTCACTTATTAACTCCATTGATGAGATTCTGAACTAGCATCACACTGCTAGAATCTTTGTCTTTGGTGATTTCAATCATCATTATATCACCTGGTTGACTCATTTGAAAAAGACTGACAGGCCTGGAGATGTTAGTTACAACTTTACTGCTGTAACTAACATGGTCTTCTATAGGTTGTTGATTTTCCCACAAGATATTCTGATTTCGATATACCAGAATCTTTCCTTTTGAATCACTTCTTGACTTCTGTTCCTGAGTATTGTAAAGTTCTGTCTTTACCTCCTTCTAAATGTAATGATCATGTGGTTGTTAATGTAGGGACAATGGGTTCAAGCCCTCCTGATAACCATCAAAAGCCTTTATGAGTTCATGGTGATATTCTTTGGGATTCATTCTTTACCAAATCTGCTTCTGATAATGTAGCTGAATTCTACAAACAGGTTCAGATTGGCAATTAAACATTTGTACCTTGTTGTAGTTATAAAGTCAAACCTTATTCTCCTCCACTGTTCAATGATTTTTGGTATTCTGCCATTGCTCAATGCAATCATTTTTACATTCAGTTTTAACATGATGGAACTGACAAATCTCTACGTTTTTTCAGACAGACTAGCAGTGCCTGTAAAATGGTGATTTCTGATGATGAACCTTGCTATGCTGAATGATTTCATGAATCTATTTCTTCATAAAAAGATCTAGATCAGTGGCATAAAGCTGCACACACTTAATTCACTAGCTTGTGAAGACCCTTGAAAAGATGTCTATTGTTGCACAGTATTTGGTGAATGCATTTTTTTCACATGGATACTGCCTTTGCAAATGTTAGCAAACCTTGCTATCAAAAAAAAACTGCAGAAAGTATATGGTTAGGAATTAAACAGTTGTCAACAATGACTGATGCTGATCAATTACATGAACACCCTATGCATTATTAGACACAGGTTTTTTCACTACAATACAAGCAGCTTTCAATTGTTACACCAAACTTTTCTTTTTGTTATTAAGTTCTTATTGTTAGTTATTTTCCTTAGAATATTTTTGTAGTTCAAAATGAAGTCCTGACCTTAAAATGAAACAAGCAAATTTGTGCCATTCATCAACTTGTAATATACTAAAATGATCAAGATAAATTAGATCTCAGTTGGATCATTATATCTGAGTGCAATGATCATAACACTGTTGCAATGAATTTGATTCAAAAACATCTAATGTTCTTCAATAAACCCATTTCATTCATAAGGTCTTTTGTTTCTCACATGGTTGTGCAGGTCAGTACAAAAATTATAATAGCTCTTAAAATCCTCATTATCATCAAAGTAATTTTGGAACTGATAACAAATGGATATTTTTAAAAGTCAAGACAAATCATCATGTGATGGGGTAGGAGGCATTGCAAAAAGAACCAGGTTCAAAAACAAGTTTACAGTAAAATTCTAAAGCATTCTAAAAAAAAGGGATGACTATGAAACATAAAGTGGGCAACCTTGATCTTTAATTTGTGGAGCCTCAAGGAAATGGAAGTAGTACAGTTCATAAACAATATATTCGATGATAATTCTGAATTCTAATTTTTGTCTTCCTTCCTTCATTCATATTACAAAGGTTACCCATCCAAACATAAATTTACATTCCAGTTCATTCTATTGCATTATTTCCATCATGTCTTTTCAGTTCTTTTTTGCCAATTCTCAATTGATTTCCCTATCTGTCTTCCATTAAATATTTAGAAAATGTTCCCTTTTCAATGAATTCTAGTCGTCTCATTTATTCCTGTTTAATATTACCTTTGTCTAATATTACCTTTTTTATTCTTACATATGGCCATCCTGCATAAACTCATTCCACTTACACTCACTATCACTTTAACGAAGTATTGACCACCTGTTCATGAAAGGTAGTGAATGTCCAATCAAAACTTGCATTAATACAGTAGGATTAGGATGGAGCTAAAAATATTTTTTTTTCCTTTTAAGGATATAACCTCTTCAAAATTTTCTGGATCCTGGAAGTGATACTAGCTATTAGTAGTTTTTTCAACTGCACCTTTCTATATATAGCCAAAGGCTATGACATTAGTGCCAATGTAAGTGATACAAAACACATTCATATCAATATTGAAATTTGTTTATTGTTATCAACTATGTTATGTATTTCAAATATGTGGATAAATAGTTATGTTGTAACACAATAGGTTGTAATACCTTGATAAATATCCAATTTCAAATTGGATCAAGTTTCTTGGAACCAAATGGAAGTAAAACATCTCATCTCTATCTTTAACCAACAAAACAATATATTTACCTACAATATGAACAACTGAATAAGAAAGTAAACAATAAAATAGTACTTTATGTCAGAAACTGATCCCTGTTGGTGAATGTATTTTTTTAAACAGAATTATTTCAAACAAAGCAAAAACTAACACTGATTTTTGGATTACTTTCCTGGGGTTAAAATAAATGAGATTTTGCTCATGTCAGTCACTTTTTAGGGAATACAAAAAAATGGGGTTTCAGGTGTTTTTTGAGCCTCCTGGTGGGGCCTGGTTAATAATAAGTCTAAAATATGGTGAAAATTGATCCAGAATCCTCTTTAAAGTCATAGACTTTTTGCAAAAAATTAAACTGGAATTGCTGAAATATAAGATTGTAAGATTGTGTAATGTAAAAAATTTTTCCCAAAAAAGGCAAGCTTGCAGCATGAAAAACACTCACTGCCACACATTCTCTGACCACACTCTCCACACCTACCCAAACAGGCATTTTTAACAGCAAAATAGAACAATGCATTTTATTGGCCTACTTTTTGCCTGTGGTAATTTGGTGAATGGTAGTGTATTATGAGTTCATATGTATGAACAGTATTGATGCTAATTTTGTCAACCATGATATTTAAACTTTTATTTTATTGTAATACAAAATTTTCAAATTTTCTTGGAGGAACTTCTCATTTTACTCAACTACAAAATTTTGGGACCAATCATTACTAAAATGCTGTTGTGCTTGCTTGCTCTCCTCTCTCTGCCTCTCTCTTTTTACTAAAACTAAAGAAAGATTCTCCAGTTGTTTCAAGTTTTACCTCCAGAATAAGTATCAAAGAACTTTAGTTTGTCCATGAGTAAAGGAAGTTTTGGATACATAAATTGCTAAGCATACAAAATCAACTTGGTTATATACGATGTCAGGATTTACAACAAGGAAAACTAGAGATGTATCATTCAAAGTCTGGAGATCTGTCAGCCCTGTTTTCTGTGTCTTTCTAAAAATAATTTGTAATATAAACAAGTCAAAAAGAACAGTGAATTGTGTCTTTTCAGTTCTAAATCACTTGATGAAGGACTGACTGTAAGATGAAACAAGAAATGCTGGTGAGCAACCAGCTTTAAGTTTAGAATATTTGAAGTCAGGACACTGAAATACTTTGGTACTTTCTTTCAAACTGTAAGTTCTTTGAAGACTGTTTACTGTTTATCATAAAGTCCTGCTCAAGTATTGTGGTGCACCCCAATTCCATCCTTGATGAAACAAAAATAAATGGTGATAAATTTCAAAATGTGATGGATTTCTGCTCACCGGGAGATGTTTTTTAACCGACAGGAAAGTGTGCAGATGCTGTTACAACTTGTATTCAATTGGCATGGAAAGCATTGCATTAACTTCTGCCAATAAGTACAAACCATGGAATTTCTCTTGCAAACAGGTTAATGTTTTCTCCACCTCAGTTTGTAGTGTGCTCATCTATGGGAGCAAGACCTGGCCACTATCTAAAGAAAATCTCTCCTGGTTTAAGTGCAGTGATCCATTGGACTTGTGGTGTGTGACTGAGTCAACCCCATTCAACCAAACCAAAAAAAGATAAACAGGGGACTGAAAATTGACAATATTGAGGAAGTTTTGCAATGGAACTGACTAAGGCTGCTTGGTCACAGATACAGGCAAGAAAAGGGCACTTGGACACAAAAATAATATCTTTCATTGTTGATGGACCAAACCCAAAGGGAGGCCAAGATTGAGATGGAGTGGCATCATGAACGAAGACATGCAGAAAGATAGCATCAAGGTCACCATGCCTACCAACATATACAAGTGGAGAGATGTCATCAAGCCCCAACTGACACAATAATTAGAGCTCCAACCCACTGCAAGTAAATGCCAGAGTAGAAATGAACAGTGGCTGTGTGTGTAATTGAGATGTAAGATTGCAGGTCAAGACTGCCTGAATTTGAAAACACAAAAAATCTGTATAGATCTCCAACAATCAGTTTAAAATCAAATGTACTGAGTTCTACTTGTTTCCACTTGCCTTGCCTATGTGCCATCCCCAATCCGGAGGTTGGCGACCACAGATCTCCAGCCCTCGCGATCCTGAGCCTTGCACTGCAGCTGTTCTTGGTTGAAACCGGTCACTCTCCTGAAGTTGTCTGACCACTTCAGACGTTGGCGGCCTCTTGCTCTTCTTACAGGTATTCACCCATTCAGAATGTCACACAGGATGCTGTTGTACCTCACTATACGGCCAAAGTATCTCGTTTGCCTCATCATGATGTTCTTCAGTAGACACTTTGTCGTTCCCAACATCTGAACCACTTCAGCGTTAATCTTCATCTCCTTCCAACTGACTTGTAGAATATGCCTGTAGCACCACATCTCAAATGCTGCAATCTTCTCCATTTTCGATGTGATGGTCCACACTTCACAACAGTAGAGAAGTGTTGACCACACATATGCTTTGGTAAGCCTTAGTCAAGTACCAGACTGATCTTGAGACATGTCAGAACTTTCCTGAAGCAATTAAAATTTGATTTTGCCATAGCTATTCTGATTTTGATGTCTTCTTCACATCTGCCATCACTAGTTACTGTAAAACCTAAGAGCTTGAATTTCTCTACTTGTTCCAGTTGCTTCCCATTTACTACGATTTTGCTCTTCACTGGCTGCGACGATTTGTGAACTGTCATAGTCTTGTCTTCATTTATCTCCAGTCCTATTTCCCTGCTTCTCCTAACTACTTCAGTGATGATATCTTGAAGAGCAGCTTCTGAGTTTGCAATGGTGGTGTCGTCAGCATATCTTATCAAGTTAATATTCTTTCCTCCTACTCTAAAACATTCCATTGGTTGTATAAAGTTGGTGACATGACACATCCTTGGCATACTCCCCTCTCGATTGGCACAAAGTCACTAGAGCTGTTGCCTACTCTGACTGCCGCCTCTTGATTCCAGTATAGGTTGGTGATTATTCTCAGATCTTTTCCATCTATGTTTATTTCCTTCAGATCTTGGATACGTTGATCTTGTTTCATCCTTGTTTCCACATCACAGTCAATTTTTATTGTTCTTCAGTTGACTAAACTAATAATAAGTCTTAACATCTGAGTCTATAATTAAACTTAAAAGATTGATGGCTTACTTAGTATACACACTTCTTAGCTAATGCTTAAGAAAAAATATTGATTTCCTTTGCCTAATATTGCAACATATGTACCCAACTGCATATTCAAACTTCCTAGGAAAAGACAATTTACTTCAGTACTTTTTTTTTGAAAAACAAGCCAGTTATGTCATGCAGCAATATCCTGATGACCTCGTGGTCCTGGACTTTGTTTATATGGAGTTATGTTCCCTGATAAAACCAAGTCACATACAAGTAAAGCAGATGATGGCTTTCAGCCTGTTGTTAAAAGAAATGCCTTTTCCTATCACTTCCTATGAAGTAAAGAAGCTGGTGTTGATTATGGTCATTTCCAATGCAAAAAAGATCATTGTCTGGTCTAAAGGCAAATAGATGACACTTTAACAAGCTAATGGTGGTGGTCAAAATGGTATATGCTCACAAGATATTGCAGAAAACATTGCTACATATAAAAAAAACCAAACAGTTTCATTTGTGAGTTTGAACACACACTGGTTGTCTAAAATTTAAATGTCCAAAATGACATTTGATTCTGAATTATGTAATTTCAAACGATTGTAAAAACTTGTTACCTTAAGCTAAAATAATAATTCCAAAGGGATTTGTAGTTGTTTTTTATCTTTATCTTCATTTGAAATATTCATACACCTAAATACTTCAGCAGAAAAAACTGGTACAAAAGTGGACTTTGTTAGAGTAAGTTATTTTACTACTGATGTCTGTTAATTCCAGCATTAACTGTGATTGGAAATTTACTATTAAAACCATCCTTTATTATGCTAATACCTACAAAAATATCTTAATGATAAAAAGTAGCGTATTACACCCATTCCAATTACCATAAAAATCTAATATTTGCAGGCGGGTACGCGTCAGACAGGTGTAACTTCACAATTAAAATCATCCAATAAAGACCCCCCTTTCTGAGCGAAATAAAACGTCCATGTTGATAACTGGTTATTTGTTTTCATTGTGTAAATATTTACGGTGATGATAACAATTATAAAAACATATTAGTTTTTACGCTTTAAACACAATTAAGTAACCAAATAATATAAACTCCAAGTAAATAAAGCTTTAATTTCTAGTGTTTGGTGTCCTCCAAACTGCTGCATACTTTACGTCACTAAATACAAAATCAATTGGAAAATGGTGCTGCCACAAAGAGTATATTATTCACGGTTCAAGTAAATATTTTTTCTGGAATTATAATTAAAAACTAAAATCTAAAAGAAATCAACTGATTTCTTATCGTGGTTAACCCGAGTGGTGGTTGGTCACTTAAAAAAACATGACCTCGGTTGCAATGACATAAAAATCGCTTTGTCTTAACATCTGACACCCTACTTACAGCAAAGAAGATGTTGAGTTCAAAATGATGCAATCAAATAAAACCCTGGCTGCCAATGCAAATCATTAAATGAATTCTGTTCTTCAAATGCTTGTTCCACGCTTACTAACGTAATGTACTGGAATATCATACTATTCGTTGGCATTTCTTATGATTAATGTCAACAGTTAACGGTAAGTAATGCTACATGACTGATGTGGGAAGTCAGTGTTGTTTAAAAACTGAAGGATTCTGAATCTCTGTAAGCGTCTTTTAAACTTAAGTTACCATCGACTTCAAGAGATACCCACATACTACCTAAATAACAATGGTTGGCAGCTAAAAACGATTGTTGTACCTTCCGATGGACAGGTAACGTTGCGGAAAAAAGTTTTATATTTTATCAGTGCCAGTTCCCATAAACAGCGGGATCCAAAGGAGGGCAGCTTGCGGTTTAGTAACCAACTAGTTTAACTGTCATAGGGTTCTAAAAAATCTAAAGCTACACTTCATTTATCAATCGGCCTGGTTGGCATATGCAAACCAATGGTCCCTCGATGACTGAAATGTCATTTAGACAGTTGCCAACGGTGTCACCTTAATGTTAGATATGTTTATCAAAGCACTGTTCAGCAATAGGATACATGGAAGGAAAATGTGGACAGGTAAATATTTAAGTGATTCAGTGTATGTTAGACAAAAGAAGAAAGCCAAAGAGATGCTAAAAATGAATATTACATGAGTTTTTAAAAACAAAATTAACGCCTTGAGTCTTATCTGACAATGGAAAACTTACCCTCATCGAGTTCCACTTGTAATTCTTGAAGTTTCTCCACAACATCAGCCGGTAATGATGATAAAGATGGCTCGGCCATATCCCATTCATTGGTTATGAAGTCATAGAATGAGAAGTATCATGATGATTCCCAGGTAATTACTAATAATAACAACGAGACAAAATTACCATCGCTTTTCAGAATCTTGTTTAATATTCACTTGGCCTGGGCGGAAGCGATGGTTGGAGATCTGGGTACGACAACTCTCAGGGCCAAACAATGACCAATTCATCTGATCAGCCATAACATCCTCTGTACCCCGGAAGCAAACATTGCATTCTTGAAGATCACTGTACAATATTTTCAAAATATTATGGGTTATCGATGAGAACAATGTAACGGCCAAACATTTTAACTAAACAACAGCGTTTTCTAAATGTATTCTATTGTTACACTTGTGTATGTAAACCTGCAAATACCTTCCTACAATGGTGACTGTGTTCCTAACAATTTGGGTGCGGTCACACCCAGAGCACACATATACCTATGTATGAATATGTGCTTGTATGCAGGTACATGTTCATACGTAGGTTTCTGTATTTATGTGTTTATCTGTGTGTGCATGTCCTTCTAAAGTTTATTCATATATATATATTAGCAAGCAAGTGTATGCATGTCTGTGTATATGAATTTGTGTTTGTACATGTGTGCATGTTTGGATTAAACTAACTGGATAGGGCCGCTCACTGTTTATTTCATAAGTAGATGAGGTGGTATTAACTTGCAAAAACCTAATGAAAGTTAACAAGAATTATGAATTTACATGCTCAGACTATTAAGCTTTCTAATCTACCCATATCGGTGGGAAAAACAGGAAATCGTGGCATTTAACATCCCCATAAACAAAGAAAAAGTAGCGAACTGTCTTATTTCAATTATTGGAACACAAGTGAAACATTTTAAAGAATTCATATACTTTGAGCAAGATGTTAAACGTTTTGGAGTTTTTTAATTATTGATCAAAAGCTCACAGAACGCACAAATTCCACGTCCATGTCAGAGTATTGTAAATCACACCACTTTGGATATATTCCGCTCGTCAATGACGAGACAGGAAATCGCAACAAAATGAATACTGTCTAAAACTTAAAAGTGAATGTGTGTTAAAATTTTTAATTTGCCATTTCTTCGAAGTCAACAGCCTCTGTGAAAGCAAATAATCTGCAGTGACAAGATATTTTGGTGATGTACTCTTCCATGTTTGAGTGTGCAGGTTTCTGAAGACATGTATATGTATGTATGCGTTTACACACATACATGTGCAATGTGTGAATGTACGCAGCAGTATGTACATGTACTCATTTAATTAATGACTGTTTTATCCCCTTTCCCTGATCCCTTTAAATATTAATTTTAAAAAAGATATCTGTATTCAAAGTAAGACAAAGCAAACAAGTAAAACTATGTAATATTTATAATTTTAACTTTCTTGTTAAAGCATTTATCTTTACAAATGGTTATTGAAATGAATTTATAAGAGGTATTCAGAGCAAGCATGTATACAACAATAGAGGTTCGAACAATGGCAGCAAGTTAACAAAAAGTGCTATTTTAAGGCCTTTAGGCTTTATGTCTTTTTATATACATGTTTATATATATATATACTTATATATTTATGAATATATATATACATATTTCAACCATAGGATTAGTTAATATTTTAGGTCATTCTACAAAAGGTTGGTTGGTGTGTAACTAGACTCCAGTCTCCCGCTTGGGAAAGGAGAATTCTCCAACTGAACCATCAACGTTCACAATTGATGGGTAGAAATTTAGCAAGTAATAGCAGCAATAGAAGATAGTTGTTATAACAAGGTAGGAATATTCACTTCAATAATCTATAAATGTACGTAAATCTCGCATGGGTATGACATCTATCTGTTTGCCATGCTATAAATTTATTCTTTCAATAAACTTTGAGCAAAGAAATGTCANTATTTATGAATATATATACACATATGTACAGACTTAAAATTCAGTGTGTACTGACTTACACTAAAGTAAAAGGTAAATGTTTGAGAAATTTGAAATATACATATTTCAACTATAGGATTAGTTAATATTTTAGGTCATTCCACAAAAGGTTGGTTGGTGTGTAACTAGACTCCAGTCTCCCGCTTGGGAAAGGAGAATTCTCCAACTGAACCATCAACGTTCACAATTGATGGGTAGAAATTTAGCAAGTAATAGCAGCAATAGAAGAAAGTTGTTATAACAAGGTAGGAATATTCACTTCAATAATCTATAAATGTACGTAAATCTCGCATGGGTATGACATCTATCTGTTTGCCATGCTATAAATTTATTCTTTCAATAAACTTTGAGCAAAGAAATGTCACCGATCTAGTGTGAATTTAGGTGGGCACATTTGACAATAGCAAGATCTGTGAAGGTTTAAACCCCATTTCATTGTTGTTCGCTCTACCAAAGGTGAGGCCTTAGGAACACTTTAATCTTTAATGGTCTCTTGTAGGTTTTTAAGTCAAGTTTGACTTTTACAAGAAAAAATACTTTGAAATTCGTTGTACCTAATGCTCAAAAGTTTAAGTTAAATATTTAATCTTCTTGTTGTCAAATATCTATAATGTTACTGACAGTTATATGTCACATGTTGAAACTATAAAGATACTCTCTCTAGTCCAACTCCACTCCCTTGAGAAAATTAAAACAGTGCAAATCAGTGCCTCTCCATTGCAGACTAAACAAATTTCAACAGCCCAACAAAAAATATCAGGATCTGAAGACCAAAAGATAGCCAACAAAGGCTTTCTGTTAGGTTTGAATTTTTCAGACTAACAATTAGGTGATATTCAGACGATCAAAATATCAGCTGTCATTGTCAGAAACAATAGGAATTTTGAGCAGAAGAAACACTTAAAATCACATTCAACAAAGGCATAAAAAAGAAAGAAAGAAACACTAATTTCATCTTGATTCTTGGAAAACGAAAGTACACGACATTTCGAATTAACAGTTGTTATGAAATATTGAAAACCTGTTCCTGTGATACAGCAAGTAGAGAAAGAAAATGAAAATCTGATTTTTCAAATCATGAGTTACAAGCTATGATTTGATGGCCAACAATAGCGAAATGCAGAAAGACCTTGCCAGTTAACCATGAAAATTTATAGAGTTGCGAGATGAAGCGTCCAGTTTTGATATCAAAATTGTCGGTGAGACTGTCGTTTGCCTGCAGTTGTGCTTAAGCTCTGAACAAAAGAAACAGTCACATGAACTGACATAAGTATTGCCTGCTAGTAACAACTTGAAACAGGGAGATAAACCAGCGAACAGGGAATATATTTCTAAAATTTATTTATTCATTTATTTATTCTGAATATTTAAACAGGATGAACATTTCAGTGCTCTTGCACTGCTATAAATATGTGTCCCCTGACAATAAAAAATGGAAAGAGAATCAAAACAAAATTTTAAAAATTAAGCTAGAAAAAAAATAAGCTAGAAAAAATAAGCTGGAGAAATACTTGTACGTTCATTGTTCACAACATACTAGTGAACAATGTAGTGCTTCACTACATAACCAAAGCCATAGCATGAAAACACGGGAATAAGAAATTATACAAATATACTGTAAGTTATTGAGCTTCAAGAACCTTCCTTTTATTTCAAATTATTAGTGGAAATATGATGTTCTTGGGCTTAGAAACAATCTGTGAAATCATGTTAGCAACTTGTGAAGTAAAAAAGAAATCAGCTATTTTGCACATATAACTTGTTAATTTTTACCCAAAACACGTGGTTTTAAAGACAGGAAGGAATTCGCAACTCGCAAAATAGAACAACACATAAAAATAAATCCAAATGACAGTTTCACATTGTCAAAAATAAATTATTACCCCAATCAATTGCATTATGAGAACAAATCAATGCCAAGAAGAAACAACTTCCCTGTTGATCTCGTTTTGTTGGATTTCGACTACTCCGACGTTTTAATTTTAAAACTTATCAGACTACGCCTGAGCTCCTAGCAATAAAGTATACGTTAAAATAGATGCATAAAAATATTATATATATATATGGAGAGAAGAGAAGTTACGGAGAAACGAGAAGGAACAATTAACATAAAAGTGTATTTTTTTAAACAAAACAGAGGAAGACGGGATTCACCTTTTCCAACTTCATCATCCTAAATATTTATCTTTATCAAAATTCCAAATCATTCAGACCACTGAAGGTGTGTGGTCTCCAGAGTGCTTATTTGATCCAAGTTACGTTTTCCTTTCCTTGCACCATTTCACCTTCGTTTTATCCTACCTGGCATTACTTTTTATTTATTTTCCAAGGGCAGCTCATTTCGTCACTGTCATTGACCATTTAATTTAAATTTCTGTTCTTCTTTGAGTACCCTCGTGTTATTTTCAACATGGACCTACCCATCTCTGAGTCATTCTAAGATTTCATCAATTTTTTCCTGTTAAGAAACACATCTCAGCAAAGTACGTCACAGCTAGTATTTTTACTCTGTCTGTTAATTTGTAATATAGGGATTTTTTTTATTCAGGGAACGGAAGGCAAAAATAAACAACTACCTCGTACAAGTATTTCTGATAAATTGATTATGATATACATTTTAATCTATTGACGCAGCTACTAGCAATCTCGATAAAAAAGCGTATATTTTGTATTTCTTTTCATTAAGCCATTTGTCTTTACCTAAGCCCAATTGGCGACTTTTTAAAATAACATATTGGTGAACAATGTAGTGCTTCACTACACAACCGCAGCCATAGAATGAAAACACGGGGAAAAGAGATTATACAAATATACTGTAAGTAAGTTATTGAGCTTCAAGAACCTTCCTTTTATTTCAAATTATTAGTGGAAATATGATGTTCTTGGGCTTAGAAAATTCATCCTTCCCTGAGAAACTAAATCCGAAATGCTCTATCTTCATCAATGTTTTTCTCTGGCTGCAGAAGACTGCATACTAAAAAGTGTTCGCCACAACGGCCGACATTTGCTCTTTGCGATTGCAGATCGATGTTAACCAAATACATTGTTGCATTACCGTTTTAGGCTGCTATCAGCTACCTCAGTTTTCGAAGACCGACCTTGAGCCATGTTTTGTTTGTTTAGTGTAGGCATACCGTTTAAACTGTGGTTTTGCCAATGTAGGAAATAAAACGGTATTCTCGTGACTTGAAAAAGATTATCGATTTTTATATGATCGGATGTTCTATTGTTAAGAATAAAGAATGGCCACAGTTTAGTAAACAAAGGCAAAAAATAAGATAAGATATATAAGGTTTACCCCAAACTTTATTTGATAACGATCAAGACTGTCAAAATGTCGAGTTTCGTTTTTCAGTGTTCAAAAATAGAAAGTTTCCCGGTAAGAAAGATTTTATCTTAAATACATTTCATGAGCTCTTTAGCCTTGAACATAAATTTTCTTAAAAGTAACGCCTCAATACAAATGCCACTTCAAACAGCTTTGTCAACCAGGACCGATTCTAGCCTTTAAAATTTGAAGAGGCAATAATGGGCTATACTAGGATTTGAGACTCAAAAAAACCTGCCCGCAAAGTCTTACGATGGCCCATAACTAACCCTCATATTTCGTAAAACACTACAAAATGTGGCTTTTCCTAAACTCCATGTGTACTGTTTTACGGAATAAACTTGTATGACTGACAGTCCGAACGATTTATAAATAATGAGCAGTAAAAGAAGCAAAACCTATATTTTCAGAACTTTGAAAGTATGTACGACATATACAGTGTCAAAAGCAAGAAAAATTCACAGCTTTGATTAAGAATAAAGAGGCAGAAGGAGCCTTGACGTGGAATCAGTACCTTGGAACCGCTTAAGAGTCTTCCAATACACGAAGACAACTGTGTGCAGTATCTCGGGTCTTGAGCAAATAAGTTGAATTTTTAGCTACTTTTTTGTACAGTGTGGAGATCAAGCAGTTCCTGGCCTTGGAAGTTTGGCCACTGACTTCTCCTGGGCATTTATATTGAAAACACTTGAGAATAAGTTTTACATTGACCTACGTAAGATGAACAACAGGGTCTCAATACCTTTTATTAAACGCAATGTTAGCATGGTAAGAAATAGCGAACATTTTTAAGAGAATTGAACAGAGTTTTTTTATTTGCATTTTTATTCTGAATTTTAATTTTTTAGATTATTTTTACCAGTATTGCTGCTCTTATTCCCAATGCAGAAAAGGAAATGAATCATGGATTCTCTTTAGTATAATTACATTCTTAAACCTTGGTTGTACTGATTTCTTATTCATTCGTAACTCGCAATTCACTGTACAAAAATTTACTTTTGTGCTTATCAAAGCTGCTGCAGGAGTAGATCTGCAAATTAATGTGTCAAAGTCTAAATGCTTGAGGACAGCAAAGGATCAGGCTTTTATCATCATAGAATCTACGCTAATCCAATCAAACAATAAAAATAACAAAGATTTGAAAATGGTAATGAATGACATACCTCNAGTATTGCTGCTCTTATTCCCAATGCAGAAAAGGAAATGAATCATGGATTCTCTTTAGTATAATTACATTCTTAAACCTTGGTTGTACTGATTTCTTATTCATTCGTAACTCGCAATTCACTGTACAAAAATTTACTTTTGTGCTTATCAAAGCTGCTGCAGGAGTAGATCTGCAAATTAATGTGTCAAAGTCTAAATGCTTGAGGACAGCAAAGGATCAGGCTTTTATCATCATAGAATCTACGCTAATCCAATCAAACAATAAAAATAACAAAGATTTGAAAATGGTAATGAATGACATACCTCAGAAAACTAGTGTCAGTATCAACAGCTATTTTATAGCAATAGAACATAGAAGCATCTTACTAAAAGCAGGAAGGTATTCTAAGATCACTTCCTGTCTCTTTTAGAATCAAGCCTAAGATATATGCATTTCCTGTTTTGTTTCACAGAATGGAAATCGTTTCGTGAATACAAACATTTATCTGCCTCAAAAAGGTATTTCAAAAGCACACCATGCGCCTTATGACAGGCTGTAAACTCTTTCACAAAATTTCACAAATTTTTAACTTGTCACACATTAGGTTTATAAAATAAAAGAGATAAATGCAATAAAAAAGTGTAAGGCTTCTTGAAATAGTAAGGCTAGAGGTTAAGGTTCAAGACAAAAGAATCCGTGACCGGTATTGATTTTAACAGAGGGATAATGTCATTCAATAACGTGACCTCTGGAATTTAAATGCAGTTAATTCGTCGTGCAGAGATTAATTGTAATGAAGTTCAATCTGATTTAAAAACACACTCCACAATACTGCTTAAAATCAAACTATGATGGTATGATGATCTCACGAAAATGCGTCATAATGACTATATAAAAGAAGGACTGGCATGTTGGAACGAATATGAAAAAAGAGATGTCAAAATATGTATATGTGAAGAAAAGAGGGTAGAAGAGATCAAGAGGGCTCAGCAGGGGTAGTGAGAAGGAATGAAAACATGTAAGAAAGGATAAGATAGATTCCATTACATGGGAATTTCGATAAATTGATTGAGGACAACGAAACTACAACAACAATAGGTAAATTACATCAGAGTGAGGAATAGAGTAATTGGTCTGAAGTTAGTACAAGAAAAAGTAGGAAGGAGCCTAGTAACGATATCCTAACCTACCAAGGAAAAGAAGCCAAAAAACTGAATAAGGAAAGAAATGATTTATCTATGCTCAGGAAACAATTTTTTTTTCAGGAAAAAATATTAGTAATGTTAGAGTACTTTATATAGGTCTTCTGTCTAGAAGTGCAATTAGTTTTCTAAAGGAACCCTCAAATGAAGTTTTCTGAACCTTAATTATCAAACTTTTACCCCCAACCTTCAAAACAGAACATACAGGAACCTTACATTTAAGTTAAATCAATACAATAATCGTCAATGCATCGTGCATTCTCCTCCTTGTTTTAGAATATAGTAAATAATATAGCTAATTAACAGTCAATTAGCTGTGTGCTGTTGTCTACAAGTTTAGCTATATAAAACACTTTTTTAATTATTTCTGGGCGTTGTCTGCAGTCCCAGAAGACTTACGTCCGTTTGTGGCTTTGGCTCACTTACATCAAAATCCGTTCGGCGGAATATTCAACAGAAAACAATACAATAAAGAATGTCGCGGATCGTGTATTTTCCTTAAAATAAGAAATTTGCCCAAAAACTACATAACTGCTCCTTCTTTTAAATGTATCCTTTCTCGACCACATTTAAGATAAACACTAAATATCACTTTACAAGTTGTAAGTTATTGGCCTTTTTCGTCGAACTGTGCGTGATAAAATAGAGCGTACAATTAGAATGTTTCAAATTTCTGAAAATTTCATGGGGAATTATTCAAAAAGAAACTTTGTATATACTGAGAAATTATTTAGCAAAGGTGATTTTTAGATGATTCTACGATTTAAAATAGGCAACATAGTATTTCTTTGTTAAATTTAAACCTGCACCAAAGTTGCCATTCCTATAAATAAGTTTAAAATTATATCATTGATTCTTCTTTTATAGCAACTCACGTGCTTAAATTCGAAAAGTAAAAAATTGACGCCAGGCTATTGTTGTGAGAAATACAAGCAATTAATAATTAGATACAATTCCTTACAAACAAACAATAAATGTGGAAAAACAGATAAGAATAATTACACCTGCACACCTGTCTTTCGCTGTCACTACTTTGTGAAAACTAAAAGCAAAATTTTTTTAATGTGAACGTTCTCACCTTGTGAACCCCACTCCACCTATTCGCTTTTTCGCTTTTTAGGATACCCCTCTCCCCTCAGTGTTAACGTAATAAATGGATGGCCCCAATGACATTTGACCTTGTCAGCTTACTCCTGAAAGAGTAAAGCAGTCGATTGAACAATCAAACCAAGCATATTGAATAGCCAGTAGACGTGTGAAAGCTAGAAAATTTTAGGGTGCAGATATTAGATTTCACAGACTAACCCTGGAGACTTTCTAAAAAGACTAAATACCATACAGACAAGTACTATTAGAAACCGATCAGCTCATAACATTTTTTATTTAAACGGTTTGTGATTGTTGGATAGACATTGTAACTTGAATCGGAAAATGTATGTTTGTGAATAACTCACTTTAAAAAATGTACCTGTTACCTGTCTGAAGATATCTATGTGCCTCTCTCCCTCCCTCTCTCTCTCTCTCTCTCTCTCTATATATATATATATATATATATATATATATATGTGTGTGTGTGTGTGCGTGTGTGTGTGTGTGTGTGCAGGTCTGTGAGAAATAATACTGATGGAGAGGATATGAAATTCTAACATATTGAAAAAGTTTGAATATCAAATGTTGTATTCATGTCGTTGATATCGTTGTAGTATTTGCAGCCCGGTTTGTGACCCCAAGACCCAGCTCATCAAAAGCTCGTTTTCTGTCCTTGGATCTCATAAGGATGGAAAGCTACTAAGACATAAAGTTCCTGTCTTATAAATTGTATAAATTTATACATAATCCAGCATAAACTATATGTGTCGCAGTTGATGTAGAAAAAGTGGTCAGGTCTGATAGAGAACTGAATTATCATTAGAAAGAATACCACTGAACACCCATTCTTCCTAATCATATAGGTTTAGATTTTTAGATTAGAATAATAATAGTTATACTTCTACGACATGGCTCTTGTTTTCCTGGTGTAGATCAACTTTATCTGACCCAAAGAACGGACGCCATTGATGGTTACAATAAAACAAAGAATTTTTCCAGATGAAAATTTTTAGTTTGAAGAACCAACTTTTGAACTGTATATAAATACGTATAAATATATAATACGAAATACGTATATATACGAATACATATGAAAGTAGATGTGTGTATATCGTCTTAAAAAAACACGAATTATGATATAATAAAAATGTTTATATTGTTGTGAAAAAAATTAATATTTGGAACATTTTGTCTCGCTTCGTCTTCAGTGTCCACTCGTCCCTGTTATTTATATAATAAATAATCTGTCTACATCGCTGTTCGGGTTTATACCTTTGTTCATCGTCAATAATTTCCCGGTTCTCCTGTCGAGTCTCCTGTCGAACTTCATCTTTGGAGGAGCCGTAACAAGACAAGAGGTAGAGGAGCAGCTAGAAAATTGGCGTGAGGTATTTGAGAAAAGAGGAATGAAAGTGAGCAGAGCAAAAACTGAATATTTGGCACTGAGTGGGAGGGATGAGGATGCAATACACATAAAAGGTATCCAAGTAAAGAGGGTGGAGGAATTTAAGTATCTTGGGTCCACTGTACAGAGTAACGGAGACTGTGACAGAGAGGTGAAAAGGCGTGTGCAGGCAGGGTTGAATGGATGGTGGAAGGTTACAGGAGTCATATGCGACAGGAAGATATCGGCTGAAGTGAAGGGAAAGGTGTACAAGACAGTGGTTAGGCCAGCTCTGCTATTCGGACTGGAAACGGTTACAACTTTAAAGAAGCATGAGCAGGAACAAGAAGTCGCTGAGCTAAAAATGCTCCGATGGTCACTTGGTGTCGCTCGGCTGGAGAGGATTCGGAATGAGAGAATAAGAGGCACAGCACTCGTACGGAAGCTGGGAGAGAAGCAAAGAGAGCAGAGACTCCGGTGGTTCGGGCATGTCATGAGAAGAGAAGAAAATTACGTCGGAAGGAAAATGCTGGATATGAATGTCCCAGGAAGGAGGAAGAGAGGCAGACCGAAAAGGAGATACATGGATGCTATCAATGAGTATTTGAAAGAAAAAGGATTGAGAGTGGAGGATGGGATGGACCGTGTAAGGTGGAGGAGATTGATCCGCTGTGGCGACCCCTAAAA
>RDPX01000006.1:3121332-3136082 GCA_003991215.1 Morbakka virulenta | reverse complement strand
AAAACCCGATAAACTCTTCATATCACAAAAAAAATATTTTTACAAAACTCGAGACACGATACATAAATAAAAGCACAGAAGTGTTCCAGAATTTGAAAGAAGAGAGAGACCGAAGAATAGATGTGTTGGTAACAGGTACATATATCTATATATATATATATATATATACACAGTCCATTTCGACAAGCCTGTTTCGTGATTTTATTCACTCTTCAGGAAATGTAAAACTAAAAATAAACCAGGTGCGCATATATATATATATATATATATATATATATATATATATATATATATATATATATACATATGCGTGTGTGTGCATTATTTAGCAGTCTAGATGTTTAAAGTGTGTAGTTCAACCCACAAAGTATCCACACAGTGTATTTTGCTGTTTTACAGCTTACCCGTCCATTTTAGAACATTCTGGATGTGAGAAGGGTAATTCCCTTTTAACTAAAAAATCCCCTTAAGATAAAGGTTTTCAAGAATTTTGCGAAAGCTTACATTTAAAAAAAAGTATAAGGTCGCTTTGTGCAAGTGTGAAATCGCTGTAAGAGTAATGAGCATTGTCAGTGCATGCTAAGGTATGATCCGCTAATGGATACCATATATACTGTGATATATATATATATAATATACTAAATAATACTAAATAATACTAATAATTTATTAGAATAAAATGATAATAATGGAAGTGATTTGTATTTGAACACCAACAGTGTCTTCCTAGGTAAGCTTTAATTATTTATAGCTTGTTTATCTGAAACATACATCTCTATAAATATAATACACAAACACACAATGTATAGTACTACTTGATAGTTCACATATGCTGAACATTTAACTAGACTATTTTCTAGTGTTATCTAGTCCAACTTTACCTTCTGTTATAGTACGAGTTTGTACATATTGGTGACCTGATTTATATCGAGCTACAAAAACTCCACATCTGAATCGAAAAACAAAAAAAGACAAGTAACCTGAAGCCTTACCTTATTAAGTGTTCTAAATCTGATTTAAAAACTGGTTCCCTTCCCTCTATTTTGAAAACCCTCTCTCAAATACCACCGAAGAAGATATTTTATGACTCAACTGAGCGATTCTGTAGACACAGACAAGAATATTTGCAAGTTCTCTGGGTTTTAAAACATCCTGGAAAACGCTGAGTTCTACAGACCATAAATTTTAAAGATAATCAAACAAAGAGAATCACTGATAAAGAAACCACATAAGAATTGTCTTCTTATATAAAACAAACGAAAATGAAAACTATAAGAATAATCATCTAAACACAGAATTCAATAATTTTTTTTATCTGCGACCAATTCTGAATTGAGGTGTGAATTGGTTTCCTAATGTCACCCACTAAATAAAAAAGGGATTGTGGGTTGTTAACTACATTGGTAAAGAAAACTACTATCTTCTGTATCATTATTTCTCTGCATATAATTAATCAGGGGCGGCGCCAAAATATTAAAAGTAGGGGCGCTCAAGTTGATAAGGAGACGCCGCCAATCAAATAATGACACGAATATTCGAAAATATGCTTATGGCAGTTTTTCAATAAAAACAAACTATAAAGACTGAATGTGAGTATAGCAGTAATGTTTAATATCTTTTTATCCGCATAGCAGATATGTGTTTCAATAAAAAAGTAAAAGTAAAAAACTCCGAAAGGCCAGATTCCTTTGAAATTAAATAGTTACTTTTACCAAATTTTGATCTGTCAGATACAAATATAACATTCAAAGAATCCTAAAGAAAATAAAACAACATAACGATGTATATAATATGTTAAGCTATGGAACTAAATAAACAAAGCCTACAATCAGATTCAGATAAAAATTCATTTGCAACTTCATTTAAATCCATGGAGTCAGATATTGATTAATGGACGTGGAATATTGCCAAAGCAATCAAACGTTTAGCTGCCATGTTTGATCTTGTTACGCCAGATCGTTCAGCTGCTCGCTTGATGTTACAGGCTGATTGTTTTTTTGTGCTTGCAGGTTTCTGGACAAGTTGTCCGGGTGTGAGTACAACTGATGACCAATGCTAAAACCGAAGAAAAAGTCAAAAGTTTTAAGTTGCCTCTTGATACCGACAAATTCTCAATTATGAACCGGTTGCCTCATTTTGAAAACAGTGCTGTCAAACTACAAGCAATGCCTTGTCCATCTCGTTTCTCACAACCTATGCAGCCCGTGATGTATTGCTTGGTTGGGCTTGCAATCGATTATTTCTTTTATGTTGGCGAGCAAATCTTCTAGCTTTGTATAAGCCTTTGTCAAACCAACAATCTATTGTCTAATCCAGCATGATGGTTAGAATTTCATTTTGGATTTCATTTTATTAAAATTTGTTTTGCCTTCTGAAAAGCCATTCCTTCAACTAAGGAAATAACTTCCTTTTCGTTTCTAAAAGTTGAATAAAGTTCAAATCCTAATCGCTGCTATGACCAGAAAATGGCATTCCTTGACCAGCAGATTCATATAGGGTTACTTCCTTCTATAATGCATACTGTTGTTTGAATTGCCTTTGTAGTTAGAGGAAGAACATTATATTGTAATTACTTTTAGGATTTTGTCAATGAAAATAAAAACTGTGTGTAATTTATGTAGGTTTATGACATTGAGTATCACTGTCGACATTTATGCCAACTTGGGAACTTTTTATGAGATATACAGTGAATAATTCCATGAGATAAATTCGATATAAACACTGTGCTTCTCCCCTCTACTATCCTTTCCCCCACTCTGTTTTGATTGTAATAATAATAGTAATAATAAGGAAGAACTATAACTTCTATGACTTTTTTCCTCAAAATATTCATGTAAGATGTCTTGTTAATATAAAGTCCTACTGATCTTCAAACGACAGTATGTCTTCAAAAAATAGCATAAACTACTTATATAGTATTACTTAAATAGCATAAATTACTTATATACTTGTCTTACATGAATATTTTTCTCAAAATATTCATATAAGATGTCTTGCTAATATAAAGTCCTACTGATCTTCAAAGTACGTCTTCAAATCATAGCATAAATTACTTATGTAGTATTACTTAAATAGCATAAATTACTTATATACTTGTCTTACATGAATATTTTTCTCAAAATATTCATATAAGATGTCTTGCTAATATAAAGTCCTACTGATCTTCAAAGTACGTCTTCAAAACATAGCATAAATTACTGAGGTGTAGAAATGAAGGAGTGAGAATATTTTTCACTTGATATTTTGCAGAATAGTTATTTAATTAAGTTGTCTCCTTTTCCTAAAATTTGATTAACACGGTTATCAAGGGAAACTAACATAAATACCATCTCTTTTGCCACAGCAGATAGCTTTATGTAGAAGTCTCGTGCATGTATGTACCTAAGCACAATGTCTTGGTTGTAATGGCACAGTTGGAGTTTTTTTAATGAGTTCAAAGACTATGAAAAGAAATGTTTAAAAATTTTATCTGATTTTATCATCAGAGCATGCTTGACTTAAAATGTTTAGACAACTTTTAGAAGACAGGACTAATCTTGATAAAAATCCTGGAAATTTTTGGCACTTCCATGATCCTTTTGGCTTTCCTATATTCTCAGAATTTTTTAATGATAAAAAAAATTCTTTCGTTTGATTAAACTTTGCACATATTTCAAGCCTTTTTGAAGTGAGTCTTAGATATCCTAAATTTTGTTCCTAAAGGATTTTCTTAACTCATATCTATCATTACTTAGCTCATTGTCTAGAACAGTCTTATCTAGCTTAGTTTCTGAAGTCTCAATGACTGCAGCATTGGTTTCAAGGCTCTT
Organism: Morbakka virulenta; assembly: GCA_003991215.1. Lineage (NCBI taxonomy): Eukaryota > Metazoa > Cnidaria > Cubozoa > Carybdeida > Carukiidae > Morbakka > Morbakka virulenta. The sequence continues at coordinate 3,132,273 of RDPX01000006.1, read as the reverse complement.
GGCGCAAGTTCATTAATTTGGTATGAAGGGCTTTTCATATTCAGATGGAAAAATTTAGATCTTTCTTCTTAAAATTTGTCCACATATTTGTGCTTGTTGAATGTTCTTCAGTGTATACATCTGATTTATTCAACTCCTCAGAAGGCGATTTTGTAAATGAGAAGTCAACAAAGGGAAATTGATCCAGGTATTCCATTGATTCACATTTACTGGAAAACATATTTGAGATATTATCACATCTTTTGTGCACCCAAAAGCCACTCTGGTTCCAGGAAAATCCTTTTTCTTGCTGATTTGTCGCTATATAGCACGGTGAAGAGGTAGGGTAAGGGTTGAGATGAATGTCATCTACGAGTAGCAACAGAAAATTGAAAAACTTTCTATGGTTTTTACATTTAAATGTGTTAATCCATAAGCTCTAATTTCTACAGTTATGGAGAGGCATTAATTTGTGAATATTCGTGGTTTTGTTGATCTTCAAGGTTGTGGAAAGTGTTGGTTTTCTCGTGTCTCTTATCACTGTAGGTGAGGACGGCAAGAAAGAACAGTATCAAACATGACACAAAGCAGTTCAACTTACTGCTTGATAATTTACGTAATTCTAACCTTTTTTAGGAACTGTTTCCGAAAACTATGGCTTAGTTTATATTTGGACAGTATCTCTCTGGGAAGCCAGTGAACAAGAAAGAAAAATCTAAATGAGATTAAAGCAAACAAAATGTTGTTTGTAATGCAGTAAGCTTTTTCTGCCAATTTAAGAGAAGTTTAAGAGCCCCCAGTTACCCAATTTTAATCAACAAGTCCTCATTTCCTAATTCTTCACTATTCACAAAAAGTGAATGTAAAAATAAAGCATATTCTTAAAAGGGCAGGAATATTAGTTGTACCAACCTTTTTACAATGAAATGTTCACCTTTGGAAGTTTTAACTCTCCATATTTTTCATTGTCTCAGTATTTTCCTTTTGGGCACTTAATTTCAAATTAGTCAAGATTTTAAAGCAAGAGGGAATATAGACTGACAAAAGTGTGACCAATTTTCCTGGATGCCTATTTTAACCCTAGCTACAAGCTATTTTTCAAAGCTGCGTGACATCTTTTAACAGGTGATGTTGTCTAATTCCTAATTTTCCACTGAAGCCAAAAAAGCTAAAAGCTGTGTAGGAATTAGAATTGGTGGGTGAAGGTGTATGAGTTTATGCATGTCTTTGTGGATGTATGCACCTGTGTATTGGCTTGAATGGCTTTGCCTTTTTGCGAGGAAGTTTTTGTAAACATGGAAGTAATTTTGAGTCTGTGCTTGGTGGTTATTTTTATGTGTACTTTTATGTGGACGGCTTTTTAGATTTGATCTTTGGTGGATATTGTTTTGTTGATATGGTTGCTTATGGAGGTAGTTTTGTGGATAAGGTCCTTTGTGGAAATGATTTTGTGAGTATGGTTTTATGTGGAACTAATTTTGTGGATGTGTGTGTGACTTGGTGGAGATGATTTTGTGGATTTGATTTTTTGTGGAGGTGGCTTTTGGTTGTAGCAGTATGTGGAAGTATTTTTGTGGATGTGGGCTTTGGTGGAGGTAGTTAAGTGTCTTTGTGAAACAGACTATTGTTCAGGTCTCCATTTGGCACAAATAAATCACTTTATGGTTCTATATAGTTAAAAATATTATTATTTAGTGTGGATTTCTGGATCCATCTTTCTGGTTCGTCATTTATGGCGAGGATGTTGTTTCTTCTGTTCCCTGGTTCGGAATCAAGGGCTAAAAAGCCAGTTAAAAAGTATGGTAATAAAGAAATGGACTCATAATATGCAATATAAGTGAGTAATTGATTTGAGCTCCTTGAATAAGGGAGCAAGAAATCCAGATGGGAAATATTTAAAGAAGCAATTGTTGAAACGACGAAAGAAGTGATACCACATAAGAAAAAACCCACCAAAAATGAATAATAAAGGAAAGTTATTAAATTAATGGAATAGAGAAGAATGTATGAAGCCCAAAATGAAAAAAAGGATGATAAACAAAATGGTAAGGGGAAAATTTTTAGGAGAAAATGAGGCATGGCTAAACAACAAATGTGTTGAAATTGAGACATTTAAAACAAGTAATGCAAAGGAAATGCATGGAAATACCAAGATTACCAAGGAAAAGAACGGTACAGCAAATGGATGTTTGAAATCAAAGCATAGAAGCATCATCATAAAAAAAGGACAACAATAAGAAGGTGAACAGACTACAATTCAGACCNCAGTGGATCCAGATGAGATAGCTGCAAAACTTAAGCAAAAGCATAGATTATTTTTGATTGATAAACTAAAGTATGTGCTTAAGGAGATTCATGAATCTGGAAATATATCTGCAGAACTTAGTAAATCCGTCTTAATTAACTTTTTTAAAAAGCCAGCTGTGACAGAATGTGAGCTGTACAGGACATTTAGCATTATTAGTCATGTGGTGAAAATATCATTAATGGTACTGATGACCAGAACCAGAAAGAAAACAAGACCTAAATTAGCAAAAGTGTAGCGTGGCTTTGTAGAGGACCGTGGTACACGAAATACAATATTTATAACCAGAATATTATTAGAGAGAGCTACTGAGATAAAAAAACCCACCTTTTTTATGTTTTATAGATTACAGTTAGGCTCTTGATAATGTCATACACAAACAACTTTTAGAAATGGCAGAGTATCTCACGATAGATGTTAAAGGTATAAGAATTGTAAGGAGCCAGATCTGGAAACAAAAAGCAGCTAAAAGAAATGGTAGCCAGGTGGATAAATACCTAGAAATAAATAAAAGGGTAAGGCAAGGCTGAGTCCTGCCACCTGATCTATTTAATCCCCACAGTGAAAGAACATTAAGAGGTAGAAAATGTGCCAGGGTTTGTTATCTGATGGAACAATACTGATAATTTGGTCTATGCAGATAATACGGTTCTGTTAGCAGTATCGGTGCAGCATTCCAAGGATTAGTAGATATGACAGTTTTAGAAAGTGCAAAAAGGGTGCATTTATTAACAAACAAAGACGAACTGGATGGTAGCGATAAAAGAGAAGGATATTCCAGCATGCAATATTGCGTTCTCAACACAAAAATGAAGCAGTTGAAAAAGTTTTTTTGAGAAATTGATTTCATCAGATGGTAGGTGCGACAGGGAGATCAAACGAAGAAATTTGATGCCAAGAGACAATTTTTTAAAAACAAAAACAATCCTGTGCAATCCAACGATACCAAGCAAACAAGACCAAGGGTGCTGGAATATTATGTGTTACCGGCCATAAAATATGGCACTGAGACATGGAGTGTATCTAAAGAAATTGATAAAGAATCAATGCAACAGAAATGCTGTTTCTGCGAAGATTATTGAGAATAAGTTGGTAAGTCATACAACGAACGAAGACATTCTAATTAAAGCAGGCGGTGAAAGACTACGACCAAGCTTCAATATGAGCTTCTCCGAAAAAAACCTGAATTGAAATATTCTTACAAAATTACAGTTCGTAACAGATTTCAAGGACTTCGAAATATAGAAGATCAAGCAAATCTTGGTCACTACATCTGCAGAAAAGTTACCAAAAGCAAGGAAAAAGAAATGGCAAACATGGATAAAGGAAGAGATTTTAGATCTCATGGAAGAAAGATGTCAGCAATTTGATCGCACCAGTCAAGAATATCAAAGAATTGATAGCGAAATAAAGTGCAAATGTAGAGAGGCCAAGGAAGAATGGCTTAATGGGTTTAAATGGGTTTGACAGGTCATACCATCGTAAGTCTTTCAACTTTGACCAGGGCCTTTAAGATATATTTCGTATAATTCTTGGTGATATTCCATGGAATTCATTCTTTTAACAAATCAGTTTCTGATACTGCAACTGAATTCACAGAATGGGTAAAAGTTCGTATTGAAACATTTGTACCTAGTGGTAGTTACAAAGTCAAACCTCTTTCTCCTCCATTATTTAGCTCCCATTGTCTTTCCAGCGGGGTAGCAATGCTTCTAGAAGGGTAATTTCTAATGCTGAATCGCACTATGCTGAGCAAATTCGAGAATACCTTTCCATTCAGAAGGCTTGGAAGTCGAGATTTCTGGAAGATTTACAACAGTGTTTTTAATTCTAGGAAGTCGATTATTTCTTCATTAATGGTTGATGGTTTTAGATTTTCTCTGTTCTCTTGAGGGATAAGCTGATATGATTGCTAGAATGTTTTCCACTAATAATTTTCTAAATCTCACTGACGTTTCCTTGCCAGAGTTCCCTACACAAACTGATCAGATTTTGGACTATGCCATCATAAATCCAAGGTTGGTTGCAAAGATCTTTCATGGGCTTGATCAATATGATGGTTTGGATTTGATTCTGGTAGTTGTTTCAAAAGAGTGTGTTTCAGAGGTACCTTTTTTGCTACCAAACCTTTAACACTTTGTCTATCAAAGTCTTGTTTTACGTTTTCCTGAAAATATTCTAATGTTGTTCTGTCTTCCAAAATGCAAATGGTCCATTTGATCCTAGCAAATATCAACCTGTAAATCTTTTATTTGTCATTAATAAGATCTTTGAATGACTTATCAACAGTGCACTGGTAAAGTTGTTGCAGAACCTAGGTCTGTCTGTTGATGCACAATACAGATGAATAAGATCTTACTCCACTGGTGGTCTTTTGACTGTAATCACGGAACGTATCTATAGACTTATGGACAAGTTTGGCATTCCTTGGCTTTTCCCGTCATTTCTTCAGTTCCAAATGACGGAGCATTGAACTAGAGAAGGCACATCTTGTTGTCTTTTTCAGACTAGAGATTAGAAAAGAACTAAAAATTGTACATACAATGCAGAGTCACCTCGATTGTCTCCCAGACAAAAAAATATGTACTGTATAAATTTCTGCATTTGGTATTTGATGATTAAAAAAATATATTTTTTTTTCTAACCTAACTCCATTTTCCCTCTCATCACATTGCTTCGTTGGATCACTTGCTGCCAACAACCAAAATCCTGAACATTGGTCCTTTCCATAAAATACAATGGATTTAATGACAATCTCAATTTTTGTTTTTGCAAACTTTTATCAAGCAGTTTTAGTTTTCAACATGTCATTATCTTATTATATAATCTCCCAACGAAAGGATGCAATGGCTTGGCCATGTGTTTGTACCAACAAAGCAAATGTAATGCAATCATCGACTAGTTCTAGATTGTATATGCAGGTAACAGGAACAATATTATAACAATTCAGGGCGATCTTTATTTAAAAAGATCGCTTTTTTTAATACCACTCATAATGTTTGACTTTAACTCCCTGTGGACCAATCAACAAGATTTCTGAGTCACAACATTGATCTGAATTGCCTGAAAGGACATGCAACAGATTATCTCATAAATCAATCAATCCTGGCAAACCACAAAAGCAGTTGAGATATTATTGACATCCGATAAAACAAGAGATTAGTATCGATTATTACGAAAACAAAATAGCTTAGCAAAAGACCTTTAACAACACACGTTGAGCTCACAGCATGCAACTTTTATCCTCAACATCTCATTTCTAAGGATCAATTGCATCTGAAAGTATGTAACGAGCTTTAAAAACCACACGAGGTAATGAGTTCCTCACTTTAGGCGGGGCCTCTTAAGTCATTTTTAACGTCTCCTCGATCAAGGGCCTTTACAGTTAAAGCAAATGTTACACCCCATGGTTTTTTGTTCTCAATGGATCCGAGTTCCAACAATATTATGAAATAAAAAATATCATATTGTAATCACTATCTATGGTAAAAAAACCAAACTCATTTGAGTGGAATTTATGTTGATTTGCACTTCTGAGATTAAACGAAAAGACGTAACTCTAGAAGGAACGTGTGGCCACGACTGCCTGGATTCTTGTTTCCCTCTATATCAAAATGGCACATGACCAGATGGTCACAGTATGACCACAGAATAAGAGGACCACCAAAGCACAGAATAGGTATTAAAATATTATTAGGTATTAATAGATATTATAAATTTTAAATTGTAGATGAAACAGCAATTAATACAAGCAATGGCAGAATGAGTTTCATTGCCATCATTCAATTTGGGTCGCATTATCTCACTTTCATGTGGGTTATTAAACCCCTTGAGGTTGCATGCTGAAACTAGAGACGCTGTTCTGCCTACCCTATTCTGACAATAAAGGCAACAAAAACATCTGTTCAGTGAAAAGTGGAAGCCTTGGAATGAAGGTCGCTGCTTTGTAGCAGATATTCTTTTTCTGGAATTCTCTAAATGTACTTATCATATTCTTATCGGATGCGATAAGAAAACTTTGAAATACGATGTAATCGTAATTAAAAAAATACGATTTTACTCATTTTTAAAAAGGAGTGTTGCACCAAAAATTATGTAGAATTAATATATATATATACATAAGATATGAAAAATATAAATGTGACGAGGTTCAACGTCCTCAATGAACTGTTTACCTGGCTCCACTCACAGCAACATTTGTCATCGAGTTTGTTTTTTATTGGTACGTTGGTATCTATTACAGGAAGCGAACAAGTAATTCCTTTGACAGAGTAAAAAAAATTAGTTACTAGCATTGTGATCTATCAAAGGGTACATTTTCATCAAGTTCAAGATAATGTCAACTTAAATGCTAATGCTGATTAGATCCAGATAAATAGGAATCGCTTTCATAGGAGCTGTACCAAAAAATTATATGTACCGACTCTGGTAGCTATCTATCTATTTATCTATTCATCTACTTACCTATTTATCTGTCAATCTATCTATCTATATATCTATCAATCAATCTATATATATATACATATATATATATATATATCTATTTAGCTATCTATCTATCCATCTAGCTATCATCTATCTATCTATCTATCTATCTATCTATCTATCCATCTATCTATCTATCTATCTATCTATCTATCTATCTATCAATATATTAAAAAAATGAATATGAAATGTCATCAGGAACAGTGCTCTACGACATTAAAGCGCAGGAGCTATCCTATAATCAGATGTACGAGTAAGAAAAACTCTAACTTTATAGTACTCAGAGTTTAATGTCTTTCACAATCTTCGGCTGCATACAAATAATAACTTGAAAAAATTTTCTACAAAGATGTTATACAAATAATTGTGTAACCTGAGGACTGCAGACATCAAACGTAAAGAAATCATTAAGATCTTCAAAAACCTAGATTTGACCACCGGCACTTCCAGACCATATAAAAAGCCAAACGACAACCTGCAGTGTGTTCATACCTCGTCAAACCATCCTGCGAACATACTGAGACAACTTCCAATCTCAAAAAACGATAGACTAACAAAGAACTCTTGGAATCAAGCAATTTTTGACCTGGCAAAAGCAGAATACGAAGATGCTCACTTTTACAGCGGTTACCGTACGCAGAACCTGTCCTACAAAAAAACTGAAAAAAGCAACCACCGCAAGAGGAATAGGAAAAGAAATATCATATGGTTCAACCCGCCCTTCAATAAGGATATATCAACCAATGTTGCGAAATCATTCTTAAACCTTATTGATAAACACTTTTCGAATGAAAACAACCTCCGAAAATTTTTAATAAGAACAATGTAAAAGTCAGCTGTAGCTGTACGGAAAACATACGTTCCATCATCAATTCTCACAACAAGAAAATTATGTCACGTGCTACAGCAGAAATTCCTCCGTGCAATTGCAGAATCAAAGAAAATTGTCCACTGAAAAGGAAATACAGAACATGATCCGTTATTTACTAATGCAAAGTTACGGCACCGAATCAACCAACAAAATGCTGCATTGGGCTGACCGAAAAAGAGTTTAAACAAAGATTTGATGGTCACAAGTAGTACTTCAACAACGAAAAGTATTAAAAACAATACCACGCTATCTACATAGGTTTGGTGTTTAAAAGAGCAGAATGAGATACCTTCGTTTGATTGGTCAATCGCAAAACGTGTCAAGGCATATTCGAACTTAACAAAAACGTGTCCATTGTGCCTGCAAGAGAAACTGGAAATCCTTAGTTGCGGAAATGAAACTGAATTGCTAAACAAAGGAACCGAAATTGTTTCCAAGTGTCGACATATGAATAAATACACCCTCGCAATTTTAAAATCAAAAGACTGACGATAGATAATGATTTTCTACTGCCCATTTCCTGTTTTGTAGTTTCACCCTTAATGATTCTTTTGTTATCAATAGTCGCTTTTCAAAGATCAGGTTACACAATTATTTGTATAACATCTTCACTTGAAGCGACTGTAAAGTTCATCCGATAATATCTATCAACATATCTATCTTTCTATCTATCTATCTACCTGTCTGTCTGTCTATGTCTATCTATTATATATATATTATATATATATATCCCCTCTCTCTCTCTCTCTATATATATATATACATATATATATATATATATATATATATATATATTGTGTGTGTGTAATTTTGTGTATTCAAATCAAAATGTGTTCAATGCATACAGCAGAGCAATATACCTGATGATCGAAATATCCTGAAACTATTAGTTGCAATCATAGTTCTTATTTTCTGTGTTTTACCTTCAGTATATATATATAGTATTAGAAGTAAACTCCAAATAGCCAGATGTTAAGGCTTCTATTTTGACAAAATAATAACATACAAAAACCCCCCAAAAAACCCCCAAAACACAACAAACAAACAACTTTTAGATCATAAACAAATTTTACACGACTCGAGACGCAATACATAAACATAGCCATATATATATATATATATATATATATATATATACGTTCTTGTACAATTATTCACTTTTCAACTTTTCCCTACTTCCAAGAGCTCGTTATAACAACCCCTACTGGTTTGCTTTTGAAAGTTTAACGTGGATGTAGGAGTAGGCTCGATGCATTTTTTTAGGATGAAATTTGTTTTCTGGAAGTTGTAAAAGCAATTAACAATTTTGTTGTCTATTTTTTATGGTACCAAAATGATTTTAAGAAATCCGTATTTGGAATAGCATGTAAAATGAGATGATTGAGATTTAATTTAAAAGACCAACAAGCAAATTAATTAACCATCTGAAAAGAGACTAAAAGGAGCCCAGTGTACAGAGACGTTATGATACTTGTAGAAATATGGCCTACATTTTGATTGACTTCTTCGATTGATTCATTATAAAAATTTGTGAATTAGAGAAAAACTAAAAAAGCTCTTCAACAGAACAGAATGATTATTTTTTTAGATTGAATCACTATTGGGGACAGAGCTAATATGGAGAATCCATTAATATAAACAAAAGCATGGCGTTGCAGTAGTTTTCGTAGCACATGTAACATTTAAAGAATATCACATATACTATTCTGTTAAGATAATTTCTGCAGCAGGTAATGCAAATGGCTTTAGGTTCTTTGTATTACTTGTGTATTCGCATACAACGACAACAAAGTGGAAATGGCAAAATTATCTTTTACAATAAGTTAAATAAGCGAAAGCAACAGTTGTATCTAAGCCCAAGATACAATAGAATTGTCCTTAGAAATTTAATACCACAGCATCGTCTCACTAATAATTTGGTTTTTGATAAATTACCATTGGAATTGACAACCAAAGAAGCTTGAGACAAATGATTTAATTTTTACGCATATTTACACAGAATGAGAAATTCAGTGAAATTTACAAAGCTCTATACCATAATACTTATATTAATACTGAGCTCTATCAGTTGTTAAACTTAAATTACCCAGTGGTATAGACGTCATAACAATAACCTGTTTACTGTTCTGTTGTAGAAAAACCCTATATTGAGCAAATATAAGACTTAAACTTGAAAAATGAATTCAAGACCATCACATTGGGATCATTTGTATTGATGATTATCGTGATAAGAAGTGACCTAGCTCAAATGATAGTTGGCTAAGGCTAGGACAGAAAAGTGCTATTATTTTTAGCATTGTAATAAATTATATTTTGGTTGTGGTAGTCATAAATCATCCCCGTTTTTCGTATGCTTGCCAAGAAAGGTTACTCATCCTTTGCCCATTGACTTGTACTTTTACTCCATATATCCGAAAGAGGTTCTTGACCACTTCAGCTCTAAATACCGTCACTTGATTTGAATGGATCTGATCATATAAGTATGCCGTATACAAGAAGCCATTCTTTGATAAGAGCCTTCACCACAGTGCTAAGTCGTTGGTCACAAGATGGAATGGTTACTGTAAATTTTGTGAAAACATTATTTGGAAATAGCATATTCTATCGTCCATCATTTGCAGTTTTCGGTAGTGTAAAGTTCACGACTAGAATTTCCGTTGGTCGTGATTCTGACAGGCTGTTCCGTGACTTGACTGGCATACCTATTTCATTGGCTAATCTGCACCTTTCAGCTTCCGAATAAATTATTTTTGATCTTTTGCTATGCCGAGCCACCAGCATCTTTTTCCGATTACCTGTTCCGTCATTTCTTAGGCTTGATGAGGACATTTGTTATAAACACTGCATGGGAGTTTTTCTTTTAACACATCTTGCAGTAGAATAGGCAGTCTCAGGTCTTGGTATCTCATAAGATCTTGTATTTTTTATTGTACTCATCTTGTATTTATCTTGTATTTTTTTAGCTTTTTTCACATTATCAGTAGGACTTTTATATTATCTTGTGTTCTTCCTTGGGTGTTTAACTTCTCGTCTAGTTAGTAGATCAGATGCCAAAACCTATCCAGGGGTGCCTAAATGTACTGAGTACCATTGATGAGGCAAAAAAGACCATCTCCACAAGATTCTTATTTAAAAAGATAGTACTAAAGATATTGCTCATGGTGCTTCTTTTATAACTTATGACAACAAAGAGAGAGAGAGAGAGAGAGAGAGAGAGAGAGAGAGAGAGAGAGAAAGAGAGAGAGAGAGAGAGAGAGAGAGAGAGAGGGGGAGGGAGAGAACACGGGGAGAAAAAAGAAAA
>RDPX01000006.1:3105172-3120077 GCA_003991215.1 Morbakka virulenta | reverse complement strand
CTCTCTCTTCAGGTGCCGTGTCCTTCCAGAACGTTGGCGGTCATGTTTCTCCACAGGTTCCTGTCCCTTGTTCTCCTCAACAGCTGTTCCTCGGTAGTGCTGGTCACTGCGGCCAAGGTCTTCAGATACTTGAGTCTTGGTCTTCCTCTTCCTTTCGTCCCTTGTACTTTTCCGGTTATTGCTAGGTTCTCCAAGCCCTCTTTCCTCATTACATGCCCGAAAAACGACAGCTGCCTTTTCCTTATTGTCCTCATGACTTCCTTGGTGTAGTTGGCTCTTCGCAGTCCTTCCTCGTTACTTATATGATCTGTCCATGGGATTCGCAAAATCCTTCTCAGCATCCACATCTCGACCGCGTTCAATCTTTTCTCCATTTCTTGTGTGATTGTCCAACTTTCACAGCCGTATGTCAGAACAGGAAGAACATAACACTTCATTATCCTTATCTTGGTTCCTACTTGTATGGACGAGTTCTTCAGCACTTTCGACATGCGCTGGAAAGTCTCCTTCGCCATAGCAATCCTTCGTTTGATCTCGTTTGCGCATCTACCGTCCGATTGGATCATCTTCTATAAATATGTATAAAACACCCCCCATTTTTCATTGTTTAAAAATCACACAAGGCATAACGCCAGTACGTGTATGGCGCTGAAATGAAAGAAGAAAAGAAAATTAGGCCAGGAGATAAGAGTTGAGCTTTGGCTTTAAAAATTCAAATTACTTTTCATATGATAAAAGGAAAGCATTCAGAAACTAAAAAGTTCTACAATGTAACTGTTTGAGGGAAAAGCACATTCAAAGAAATATGTATTAAAACCAGGAGCAACAACTGGATAAGGATGATTACTTTGAAAGAAACGAGTCACTCCAGATGTAATGGACTGAGCTGGTACTTGCAAGGTAAGGCTAAGAAAATTCACATTTCGTTGATGAGACCAAGGTTGAAAAATAGCAGCACGACCGGGACTTACTAAATTAGAACTACCCCTCTGAACTCTATCAAGAATATCAAAATGAGATGAGATAGTATTTTTTTAGATGTGACAAAAATATTTCATGCATGGATAGATGATATTAAGTACAAACGGCCACTAGCGTAAACTACTGTCAAGTGCAGTACAAAAGAGCGAACTCTTTTAGAAGCAGATTTTTAGAATCTGGAGAAAAGGACAAACCAAGAAGTCTCACTAATGATCATTTCTCAAGGGAGGAAGCAGTCTGACCAGGGTTATCATCAAATTGACTGTCCATCAATATTGGAGGAAGATAAGGACTCAACTGTCTATTGAACGACATATGTTGAGTTTTTGTAGTGTTAAAAGAAACCAACCAGTTTCTTCCCCATTATCTGACAGCCTGGAGTGCACACTGCACACCTTTAACAGACTTAATTTGTTTCAGGGGAGTTGTCTTGTGGACAATGCCGGAGCTCAAGATAGTGTCATAAGGATAGATACTAAAGAACTACAGCACGTTGCCTGGAAGATCATTAATGTAAAGAAGGAAAAAAATTGGACCAAGAATACGACCTTGAGGAACGCCAGCATTAATTAAATACTCGTAGGTTATAATTCCATCCTGTGTGAGGAGAATTTTATGATGTCAGAGAAAGGACTAAACAATAATAATGAAAACTATTCCCCAAATTCAATTAAGAAAAAGTTTATAAAGCAAGCCAACGTGCCACACTTTATCAAATGCTATTCCAGTGCAATAGTATATCCTTCACCATACTACTACTTACGTACTTACTTACTCAATCTTCTTTGCGTTGGGTAACGAATAAGGTCTCCACCGGAGTCCACCAATATTCTCTGTTCTTAGTCCATGTCCGCAATTGGCCTCTCTCCTCATTTCTTTCTCGACTTGTCTACTCCAGGTCTCCTTTGGTCGTCCTCTTCTCCTCTTTCCTACGGGTATCCAACGCATGGCAACCTTGAAGATTGTCGCTTCTTCTATGCGAAGAATGAACCTATTCAACAGAATCGTCGGTGTCTGTCTTAACTGAAAGAGAGGCTGTGGCAGTTCTTTGGTAGAGATCCTGGTTTGAACCTGTGTTAGCTAAAAGATCCAAGGGATTCTTTAAAGACATCCAGTCTTGAAGATATTTAATTTGTTGAAGATGGCTTGGATCTCTTTCCGGGATTTTACGCAGTGAACCAGAATACAAAAAAACATTTCTCTTGAACATCCGTTTCCGACGTTTTGTTTTACGACTAAGCTTGTTGAGTTCTAGACAGATCGCAATGCCACAAAAGTTCCCTTTGGCTTGGTTATTCTGGTCTCGACATCCATTTCTGAATCCCCATCAACTTCTATCTTTCTACTATTGTATAAGTCATTTACCTCTTCTACCCTGTCACTGTTAAAGGTGGCTAGTCGATCTATCCATGTATTCAATTTCATAACTTTGATCCTCTTGGCATTAAGGTTAGGGAAATTTGTTTTCCTAAGAAATCATGATAGGCGAACTTTGCTTGGGTGCCTTGATGCCTTTGTGCCAAAAGTGCTAAATCACCTGCAAAATAGATATTTTCCAGTGTTTCAGAGAATAGTGTCCACTGTAGTCCTCTACTTGTTTTCCTGGTGGTTTCTTTTGTCAGAAAAGTAAAGGGGACAAACGGGACAACAGACAGCCTTGTTTACCCCCTGTCTTTATCTTGAAGCTGCTTGTGAGTATCGTTCCATATATGACTCTGGCACAAATGTCCAAGTACAGCATCTTGATGATAGAACACGTTTTCTCTTGGCTCTAAAAGTGCGCAACTATTTTCAACCGTGCTGGTATCTGTCCACTTTCAAAGGCTTTTACCACATCCATGCACTTTGCTTCTCCTTTGGCCCNGTCGATCTATCCATGTATTCAATTTAATAACTTTGATCCTCTTGGCATTAAGGTTAGGGAAATTTGTTTTCCTAAGAAATCATGATAGGCGAACTTTGCTTGGGTGCCTTGATGCCTTTGTGCCAAAAGTGCTAAATCACCTGCAAAATAGATATTTTCCAGTGTTTCAGAGAATAGTGTCCACTGTAGTCCTCTACTTGTTTTCCTGGTGGTTTCTTTTGTCAGAAAAGTAAAGGGGACAAACGGGACAACAGACAGCCTTGTTTACCCCCTGTCTTTATCTTGAAGCTGCTTGTGAGTATCGTTCCATATATGACTCTGGCACAAATGTCCAAGTACAGCATCTTGATGATAGAACACGTTTTCTCTTGGATCTCAAAGTGCGAAAATATTTTCCACCGTGCTGGTCTCTGTACACTATCAAAGGCTTTTACAAAATCGATGAAGTTTGCTTAGACTTTGGCATTCTATTCATGACTCTATTCGATGACCCGATGAAGGATGAAGACATGATTTGAAAAAAATCTCCTTTTCCTGGAACCTGTCTGGTTTGGTCTCAGTTTTGGTCTACTGATTTGGTGATTCTGTTCAGGGCAACTCTTCTAAGGATCTTTCTGATCACTTATTCCCTCCAGTTTTTACGATATGTGAAGCTCCCCATTTTAGAGGCTTCACTATTTGTCCCACCTTCCAATTGTCAGGGTTTTTTCTGATTCCAAAATGTTTCTTAAAAATTGTGTCAGAATTTTGAAGGTAATTTGTTCCTCCGGTTTTAGCAATTCTGTTTGAATCTTCTCAATCCCCAGTCCTCTGCCATTCTTGAGCATCTTGATGGCTGCTCTGATTTCCGTCACTCTCAATAGCCCTGTCTCGATGTCAAGTGTGATCTTTGTTGGCTTCGGCGTCTGAGTCATCCTGGTTCAGGATTTAGGATCCACTGAAAATGTTATTTTCAGCATTCCAGCTTTTCTTCATTTCCTGTAGTGATGCCACGGTCTTCGTTCCTTACTGGAGTGCTCGAAGACCTGATTATGCCAGGCAGCACTTTCCTAATCCTGTAAAGAGTACCTAGGTCCGGTTTTGATGCTGCAATTTCAGAATCAGTTGTTAAGTTGTCAATATAAATTTGTTTATCTACCTTTGCCTTCTTCTTGACCTTCATATTCAGAGCAATATATGTAACGTAGAGCCCTTGTGCTCGTTCTGACTTTGCTTGATCTAACCTTTTCTTGACGTCTTGCCTTTCATCAGTCATCTGTTAAACCTCCCTGAATATCTTCTCTTCTCTTACGATTCACTCCCAGCACCTTCTCTCCAGCATCCCTAATATATGTTGCTTGAACGAGACAATGGTAAGCACCTGCTATTCATTAAGAAATCTGAATCTGTTTTTCAGCTCCAACTGAAAACTTCCCTTCTCCATTGGATTATTTAGGCTATTAACATCCAAGTGAAGTTGTCTCTGCATGGCGTTCATGTTTTTCCTAAACTTTAGCTCCACTCTTGCTTCAAGCAGGGTATGTTCACTATATACACCAGCCCCTCTCATGGCTCGTACCCCTTGTGGTGTATCCCTTCATCTCCTGTTGATATGAATGTGGCCAATCGAGTTCCTGGTTTAACCATCAGGTGAATTACAGTTCCACTTGCATATGTTTTTTCTCACAACCCGACCTGCCGCTTTCCTTTGTTGTTCTTACTCCTGCAAACATGAAACCCCATAGTGGATTCCTTGCAAGTGTTGTCACTCCCTACTTTTCCATTAGGGTCGCCCATAACACGTAAGACATCGTGCACTGGTGTGTTTTCTATTGCCTCCTACAACTGGTTATAAGGAGCCTCCGTATCTCCATCCACTGCTACTTCCGTAGCTGCGTAACAAAATGACTGTAAGCTTTACATATAAGGGTTAAATCTGGCTGGTACAAATCTCGCATTGATGGTTCTCCATTCCAGCATGCTTTTGTGTGCCTCTCAGTTCATAATTAAAGCTACCCCTCTATAGAGTTGTCTGTCATCTCTACCGGAAAAGGCAATGTGGTTGCCAACGGGTAATTACCTGATTTCACTTCCTGTCCATCTTGTTTCATTACCTCTCAGCAAACACTAATAATGATTTTCCATCTCTCTAAGAAATTGAGCCAGCTAACTGGTCAAGCAGGGGTTTTTTTTAATTTCAGCAACCTACTCATTGTGTAGTCTTGGTCCAACGACGTTCACCATCAGGCTGTCCACTCCGTCTTGATTTATCTGCCAGCCACCATCTTAGTAATATGCTGGACTGGGCTCATCCTTACACCGTCATTGTTGATATCTTTGGAGTTGGTTTCTTTACCTCTTGATTTTTCACATGCGTAAATTGCTAGTCAAGTACAAAACTTTCTTCTTTTCTCATCCGGACTTAGGACAAGTAATAGCGGAGTTTCCTTCACCATACTTACACTCAAATCTTTAAATACGTTTGGTGATTACAGTCGAAAGCTCACCAGTGAAACGAAATTCTCTAAATTATTTCTGAATATCAACAAAAAGACCAAGGTTATGCACGATTTCACCAGGGCATTGTTAACAAGTAGTTCAAAAATATTATAAATGACAGAAACAAGACTTAAATGTCGATACTTTCTAGGATCAGGTGGATTGTCTTCAATCCTGTAGACAGAGAAAACATTAGAAAGCTTCCAGGAAGATGGGGAAAAATAGACTCCGATAGGCGATAATTGAACAGTTTGGACTGCAAAAAAGCTAATTCTGAAGAACACCTTGTCATGACAACCACGGGAATCGAATCTTTAACAGGAAGCTTAAGGTTGATCAAAACCATAAATAACC
This sequence comes from Morbakka virulenta, assembly GCA_003991215.1. Lineage (NCBI taxonomy): Eukaryota > Metazoa > Cnidaria > Cubozoa > Carybdeida > Carukiidae > Morbakka > Morbakka virulenta. The sequence continues at coordinate 3,114,400 of RDPX01000006.1, read as the reverse complement.
TTTGCAATCAATTTTAAAATTATGATAAGGAAGCCCAAAATGCCATCAGTTTGTGAAGGCAACTCTGGCTAAAAATACCAGTGTTACGCAGCAAAGAACTAGCGGAAAATTTTATTCTTTTGGAAAATGCATTTTTTCCCAAAAGAATAAAAAACAAAACACCATGGAAAAGTGGAGAAATAGAGCACCTGTTAGAATCCAAAACACTATTGTAAATCCTCAATAAATCTCTACTTTCAAGTCTTTTATCAGAAATGGATTCTCTCAGCTCTCAGCAAACTCGCTCAGCATAGCAAGATTTAGCATCATAAATCACCCTTTTACAAGCCTTTCTGGTCCACCTTTAAGAAAGCAGAGATTTGTCAGTTCTATTACGTTGAAACTGGACATGGACATGATTATGATGAGCAATAGTAGAACAATAAAGATTGAACCATGGAGGAGAATGAATTTTGACTACGACTAGGTACAAAGGTTTCAATACCAGCTTGTACCCATTCTATGAATTAAGTTTCAGCATTAGAAGTTGAGTTGTTAAAAACTGAGTCCCAAGAAATATCACCAAGAAATCGATTACATCAATCTCAGTAATCCTGTCCAAAAGGCTTACGATAATATGGGCTGCCAACAAAACATGAAACAGTTAGCATAACCTCAACAAGGCAACAGCATTATCAGGATATCCAAAATGAGGTAAAGATGTAACAGTAGTCAGGAACAGAAATCAAAAAGAAATCTAAAAGAGAAGATTTTCTGGAGTCTGAATCAGGAAACCTAATTGGAAAATCAACATGTTGTACAGGATCATGGGGAAGGGCGAAGCTGTAAGTAGCGGCTTCGGATCTGTTCTGTGAAAATAAATTGATCAGAACATGTGATGAACATTGAAGTTATCAAAGACAAAGATCTTAGCAGTGTGATGCTTGTCTAAACCCTTATCGATGGAGTCCAATACTGTCTGAATAACTGAACAAGAGTCAAATGAGGGAGATAGATACAAAAAAATTTAATAAGTGACCTGAAGGAGAAACAATGTAAAGCACATGAAAGACTTACATTTAGATTTAATTTCTTGTACTCTAACAGTTGGAAAATCCTGTAGAGCAGTAATAGCTAGACCATGAAGATGAATTGTTGAATATGGTCCAAAAAAAGGTAAACACCCGTCAACATAAAGATCCCTGTTACTAACACTGTCATCGAGGCTTGTTTCACAAACCGTAACAATATGAGGAAAGTCGAAATGCAGGAAAGCTTTCACCCAAGAAAAATTGGAACGATCTCTGACATTACTGAAAGCTAATATCAGATATTTTTTTTAAATAACAGGTTTTATGAGTCTACGGAGGGCCAGTAATACCACATGCAATGTAACCTCTAGGGTAAGCAGTCAGTATTGGGCTCGTAGGTTCTTCGCACTCCCTGACTATCGAAGGCTTGTCGGGAATCGGTAGGTATTCGTTTGATTAAAACCGTCGTAACAAAATTAAATATGGAAATAGATGTCTGAAACAAATACCTTGACGGAGGCAATTGGCATGCCAATTAACCCAATCCTAGGATGATGGGAGTGGTATTAAACGGTGGGGCAGATGCCACTGTCTACGGCATATTTTTCTGAAAAACAGGATATGGTGACGGGGTGAAACTACCACCGATGTTTTTATCGAGACACCTTCCTTCTCTTGGTGGTTTATCAACCAAGGCTAAAAATGCCCTTTTTCCCACGAGAAAAACAACCCCTGCAGACGTCAACCTAGAATTGGAAGGTCTCCCGGATAACTTAATGATCAATTAATCAAATAATACATCTCCATTATTATAACTATAGAGGCTGTCAAGGGGATAAGGTCAAATAAAAGAAAAGACTGCATAAATCTTTTTTTCCAGATATTTCTATCGAGTCACAATTTTTATACAAATTCACAAGGTTTTGCAACAAATAACCATTAGGAAGGAATATGGGATGATTTAATTTCCAGCTTTTGGCTGAGTTGATCTAGGCGATTTGCTCTTTTGGTTCGGCTTTTGAGTTTTGCGTCTATACCTACATGACAGATTGCTCTTTTATATGTGGATACTGATTCTCGTCCAAACAAGAGGAAGTTCCCTACGAGAGAGAGGCTCAGATAGCCTGTATGTATTCATAGCAGTCTCTGGTGAATTTTGTGCTTCTATCTATCTTTCCTGAATTTTCTTTCTGTTTTGGGGTCTTTCATAATTTGAACTCTGTGAAAAGGAGTGTGATCTTACTGTTTACCAGGGTTTTCATCAATGTAAGACCCAGCACGGTTTAATACAGCTTTTACTTGTTGTGTTTTTTTGTATCCTAGGGTGTCCAAAAGCAACACAAATTAAGTAATCAACTTGGGTTTTAATCATATTTCCTTCTTAAAGCCCAAACTGTGAGGTTTTTATGGAGTTAATGTGCAGTTTTTAGCTACTTCTCTTTAAGTTAATAGCAGCAACCGTCATATTAAGATACCTCAGTTCTTGGCATACTTTATCGCATTTTTAGGTTTAATAACAAATTGAAGGTCTCAATAATAAATTTCTTTTATTTCTTGTTATAGCTCTGTATTTGTGTCGTATCCGCAAAAAAACCTGTAAACGTATAACATTTTCCTAGCTATGGCTTCTCTTGTATATAAACTAAACATGCCATTTGTTATTTGTCCCCATTAGTTCGTGTTGTTAAATAAAAAATAATTTATGCAAAGCTGCTTTTGTAATTCGTAAATGATATAATGTTAGTTTTCACATTTTCAGTGTAAAGCTACGTTTTAAAACTATTAGACCCGATTAATAAATTCTGGAAAGATATTTCTTCAAATAACTTAAGTAGCTCCGTCTGATATATATATATATATATATATATATATACATATATATATATATATAAATATATATATATACAACTATACATACGTTTGTCTGATATATATATATATATATATATATATATATATATATATATAGAGAGAGAGAGAGAGAGAGAGAGAGACAGACAGATAGCTAGATAGTTAGATAGATAGATAGATAGATAGATAGATAGATAGATAGATAGATAGATAGATAGATAGATAGATAGATAGATAGATAGAGAGATAGATAGATAGATAGACAGATAGATAGATAGATAGATAGATAGATAGAGAGATAGATAGATAGATAGATAGATAGATGGATAGATAGATAGATAGAAAGGTAGATAGATGAATGGATAGATCATTTTTCAACAATACCTACCCTTGGAGGAGCGTCATAAACAAGTACGACACAACCAGCCAAGGTTATTTGGAATATAGAATGATGACCTTGTCAACGACTTTACGCGTTTCAAGACGTCATCATTTGTTTCACAGTAGCCCTATTTAATCTTTATAACGGAGCTAAAAAGATAAATCAATTAAATGATAGTGTTTGTGGTACATCACAATCTTCTCTATTTCCTAAGCTTAGAATTCAAAGAAACAAACTTTCTACAGTCTGAAATCAGGGACAAAGAAATACTGCCTAGACCTGATCTCCTTGTGTTCTTTAATTCACAAATATTCACCAAATATAGTAAGCTTTTAACAAGTGAGTCATAATCAGAATGAAATAAAATACAGGCTTTCATTCGTCATCAAGTTCTTGTTGTTTGATTTTGAAAGCGATTCTCCTTCTCCAGTTGTGTTGAAAAACCCATTGATCAGCAAAATCACTTATTCAAAAACAGGGTATAATTTTAATCACATAAACCCTGCAGTTGTTTCAGGGCAAACATAGTGGCTACGTGCTTGGTTAGTGAATATTAAATGTAAAAGGTTGATTGATCTTACCTTCCTGACAAAACTGTTATTTTGATTGAGGGTTAAATGACGTATTTCTCTGAATTAAACTAAATAATTGCTTTGCCATGTGGCACTTGTTTCAAACGATATTTGAATCCATGTTTAATAATTTGGCTCTGTTAAATATGTAAAAAATCTAAACAAGGTTTCCATATCATTCTGAGAATTGCAAGATTCGTTGACATCTGCATTAAAATATATTACGGTGGTCTTGAATTTTCATGACGAAAGTGCTTAACTTTGCAGAACTACTGTAGATACAGAAATGTTCATGTAGGAATTAATTTTTGCGAGATTGGGGAGGTGGTTGCTGCTCACGAATATTTATTCCAGCCAACATGTATAAATTATGAAAATCAGGCAAGTTTATGTTTGTGCATTGGTCGGTGGTCACGAAAAATAATGCCAGCCAACTTTAACTTTGTCTCCCAATCGCGGATTTCGCTTCCAGCTAATATTTCTGCATCTACAGTAATCCTTAGTGAGTCACGAAGATGCTCTTTTTATCAACGTCAACAAAGTGACAGCAGAACAAATTTTATAAACAGGCACTTCTGATGCAAGTTTGTTTTTGGGAGGAAAATCATCCACTTAAAGGAATAATTACATCAGCATTGTTGTAAATAATACACCTTCTTTGGTGTATTTTTTACAAAGAGGAGAACAGTAAAAGCAATCACTTTCTACAGCACATTAAAATGAAGTGAAACAACGACATATTGGTAGCAGTTGCTGTAAAAATTGTAATAATAAGAATAGTACCAGCAATTGTAGTAGTAGCAGTAATAGTAGTAGTTGTTGTAGTAGTAGCAGTAGCAGTAGCAGTAGCAGTAGCAGTAGCAGTAGTAGCAGCAGCAGCAGTAGTAGTAGCAGTAGCAGCAGCAGTAGTAGTTTTAGTAGTAGTGGTAGTAGTAGTGGTAGTAGTAGTGGTAGTAGTAGTAGCAGTAGTAGTAATAGCAATTTTAGTGGTAACAATACTAATAGTAGCAATAGCAGTACTAGTAGTAGCAGCAGAAGTAATAGTATTAGTAGCAATAGAAATAATAAAAGTAACAGCAGGTATACAATGTAGAAGCCAATAACTCAAAAAGAAAAGCCAATGATGTCTGTTTAAGGAAAATCAGAGAAACGAGCAGCAATGGGAGGAGGCTCGGTTTATGACCAAGTGGCCACCCGGCAGCTGATTTAGGCCAGCGAGAACAATTGGAATGCAACTAACGGGAAAATCTAGTTTTAGTCTCTCTACTGTATTTTAACTAGATAAAGAATAGAAGAAGTTAAAGAATTAGATAAAACATAATGTGGAAAACATAATGAAATAAGTGTATCCTCATAATCCTTATTTTTTAACGAAAACGATGTTGTCTCCTGTTTTATACATTAATGTAGCTATCAATCAAATCAACAATCCAAACATAAGTCAAGTTGGTTTCACTTCAAAAACGAAGAAAGCATCGAGGAAGCACGCAACCTTTTGTGTCTGGAGGAGAAAAACAAAGAGGATTAAAGAAAGTCAGCTAATTTTCACGATTGACTGTCTAAAACAATTAAAGGATGAACACAATATCTTTTTCGTCTGCAAAGACGAGGTGATGAAAGTTGAATATTATTTGCTTCCAATAAGTGGAATTTTGGTGTGCCAATTACTCTAAACTGTTTGATATCGAAATTTTCACCGCATTCGCTCTTCAGCAGCAGATACTGTGTTGCAGTTGAACCTTAATTAACAAACTGGCAAATACCTTTGGATTATTTCTGTAAATACTATGTATCTGCTCTTTTATTTTATCGATCAATCTTTAGGACTTAAGGTCTACGTAGTTGGCACCACACCACTTCCACATTTTAGTTTTTTATGTTCCGTTAACGAGTTTCAACAGTTGCTTTTAATTTCTAAACGCGTAAAAGGTAAGTTTCTGAATTCGCGAATAATACAGAGCTGATACATCCCTCTAAAGACGTGTTTCTTTTCTTTTCAAACGAATAATGTATTCCAAGGCAGCCTTTAGGACAGAGAAAACATCAATCACAACTAAAGGTCCTTGTAATAATCTTAGTATCGCTCTGAGGAGGCAACATCGATTAAAGCAGCTTGGAAATTTTCTTCTATGTCATCAGCATTCACCTTTTGCTAACCACAAGTTGTATGGATGGGTTGAGGAGAGTATATACCAATAGATTCTCTAGTCAGGTTTTAAATTTGGTGCCCAAAGACGTTTGCATTTTTTTCTTGGTTACTGTATACAGCTTCTGTATACTATTAAGGTAGCTGATTTCCTTTCTGTGTAGTATTTATGGTGCTGTACCTTACAAGATATTTTTACCCCCTCTGTACCGTAACGTGTTTCCACCATCAGCACAACACTCCAAACACATGGCCTAACAGAGACGATGCTCTGCAAAAGTAAGATCCTAGTATATAGATACACCTTGGATCTTTTCCATATTGGCTTACTGCAATCCTGAAGGCATCATGATAACAGGCACGGGTACCATGCAAGTTGAACTTTTTAAAAAACTCTTTATGTAGTACACGAGGATGGCCGATTCCTATGACCCACAAACCTAAATGGATTTTAATAAACAACATCTATTTTCATCCAAATCGGATATTTTGTGGATGCATGCTAGATAGTGTAAGGTGACAGCATAAAGTAGCTGCTCATTTGATTCTAAGTGCACTGTAAGAAAACAAGTGAAAGATCTTTTTGCAGTCTCATTTACGATGTATTTTTATTAAAAATACGGCCATAGCTGAGGTAGCATTTCAAAGTTATATAATAATATAACTGTGCTTGTCAAGTTTGGTGGCTTGTTTTTGTGGAGGCTGTACCTTTAAGTTCAGAGAAATACTGAGCGGGGGAAATGTCGTTGGTTGCTAAGCATTAAGGAGCAAAAGGATACCCTTTGTGCACATCAGGTAGTAGTCGTTCGGGGTACTCTAAATCCACTTCCTATTTTTATCCTATTTTATCGTTTACACCACTCTACGGATATCAAAAACCGCACTTGTTGAGGACATGAACAGTCACAACTATTATGTGAGACATGGCCTAACAACACATGTTAGTAGCAGCACAGCACACTAGATAATTGGTGGGATTAGCTGAGTTGTAGTTGGGAAGTAAAGGATTAAAGGTTGATCTTATCGAGGAGAGGCCTTTATGAACCTTCCACGGATCCCCTTTTCACTTAAACACTACATGACAGGATCGACGAAGTGTTCAAAAGGAACTTTAACATTTTTATCTAATGCTCCTATCCAAGCTGGTCAGGGGCTTGTACAGTTGTGTGCTAAATATAGGGAACAGAATTTGAAATGACACAAAACGTCTTCCCAGAGAGAGAGAGAGAGAGAGAGCGAGCAAGCATATAAAGAGACTTACTGAGAACTAGTAGACCCCCCTGATCTATCAAAGCAACTTCTTGATTGGGTTTATTCACCCCCCCCCCCTGAGGGGCAGAAATAAATGAGTGAATGAATAAACTAGGAAATGGACGTCCACACTTACATGAGTGTGGAACGTATTCGAGGGAGCAAGCTTGCATTAAGTCAATTTAAGTCGGAAAAACTGAAAATCAACAAAAAAAAGCAAAAAGCCATGGATCTGTAGTTTTAAAAACTGCTTTTACTTTTGAAATTGACCAAGAAATGGTTGAAATCCTTCAAGAATTTACTGTAGATTTAGTCAAAAACTTACCTTCAAGATCCATTTTTCCAGAGGATGTTTTTAAAAAGCAAGGTGTGGTTTTCACTGTTGAAAATGTACCTCGAAAATATCTCAGGATACGTTAATCCTCTATTTCATTTTCAAACTGCGTATTTTGCTTTGCAGTACACTTCCGCATTGTTTTCAAAAAATCACCAGTCTAAATATTGTTTGCATTGCGTTTTCTGCTGTTGAAAGGCGGGACAATTCAAATCAATTAATTGTTCGTTGGTGTAATTTCGGTGTCTTTTTGTGAATTCTGTTGAGAATTTTGAGGAAGTCCATTAATAAGTATGAAGGGCATTTTCATACTGTTGAAAACTTATTTAGTAAATATTTNTTGGGCAGGGCGATGAATACAGATTTTGTTAAATCCGAAGGGATTTCTCCGCTGTCATATATATCGTTGAGTAGTTCGGTGACTTTGTTTATTCCAAATTCCTCGAGTGCCTTTATCATCTCAATGCAGATTCCATCTGGACCCATGGCTTTATTCGCCTTCATCTTCTTAATTGCCGCTTTCACTTCACATGATAGAATTCTAGGGCCTTCAATAACCTTCCTGATGGTTGGTTTTCCTCCCCTTTCATCCATGAACAACTCGTCAACATACTCTGCCCAACGCTCCATCAACTCTTCTTTCTCCATGATCATATGTCCATCCTTTGCTTTAATGCACCCACTTGAAGAGCAGGGTCTCTTTCCTACCAAATACCCAATCTTTTTATGCATGAAACTAGGATCTGCAGTCTTGCAGCTTTCAATCTCTAGACATTTCTCATTTATCATTTATATCTCAGGATACGTTAATCCTCTATTTCATTTTCAAACTGCGTGTTTTGCTTTGCAGTACACTTCCGCATTGTTTTCAAAAAATCACCAGTCTGAATATTGTTTGCATTGCGTTTTCTGCTGTTGAAAGGCGGGACAATTCAAATCAATTAATTGTTCGTTGGTGTAATTTCGGTGTCTTTTTGTGAATTCTGTTGAGAATTTTGAGGAAGTCCATTAATAAGTATGAAGGGCATTTTCATACTGTTGAAAACTTATTTAGTAAATATTTCTGTATTTCTAACTATTTGGTCATGAGCCCAATTTGCAGGGGATTTGGTCCAATTTTTTCCCACCTGCTATACACACTGTATTGGCTACTTATGGGCTGTGGTGTGATGTTCCCGGTCACTTGTTTCGTTCACTCCCTCGAACAATAAGTAATTTCTATATATATAATTTAGGCATCAGAGGTGCTATCGGCATTGGTGATGACGAATTTCGAAATTGGCTGAATCATAATAAGCTGGGCTGGATATTGGCAACCTCCTCGTGGTCCAGCCTGCAAGTACCAATCTAACTTTGGGAAACTAATGCCAATACCTGAACAACAGAGACAAACTAGACAATCTAAAGACATGTCAAAGATACATGAACCATCTGGTCCAGCTATCCTTCAATTAAATGTAGAAGGCCTTACACGACCAAAATGTGAAGTCATTCAAAAAATCGCCATGGACAATTCAATTTCCGTTATTCTACTGCAAGAAACACATGCCACCAATGACGACAAAATCAAGATATATGGCTTTTCTCTCATTGGTTCAATCAAACACTCTAAGCATGGTATTGCCACTCTTGTACGTAACGACCTTCCTTCTGTTGAAATTGGCCGCAGTAATGTTGATAGT
>RDPX01000006.1:3068633-3097110 GCA_003991215.1 Morbakka virulenta | reverse complement strand
GGTGGTTTGCCATTGCCTTCCACCGGTGGATGGCCACTTAAATCTAATGCCTCTTTGTGCCCTCAGCATACCACGATGCGCTTGCAGGTTACGCCTTGTTGCCGTTGGTCCTTTGGGACTCATCCACCAACTCTGCCGTTCCCTGTCTTCATGCGCTTAGTGCGAGGCGTGCACTATTCACCAACAACAAGTTGCTGGCTACCCTCATGTCGTTTAGCCCGCCAGCTGAGGCGGTGTACCGGGGTGTGGCCGCTGCCGCGCACAAGCAGCTACTTGGAGCCAGACATGAGAGTTGGGTGACTTCCGGATGCCAGTGGGTCCATCCCCCATAGGGCAGCTGATGGTTGCCTCTGGATAGTACTCCTTCTGATCACCCCATACACCCCACATCTCTATAGCGGACACTTTTTCCCGGTCCCGATGGTGTCCGCTATACACAGTTTTCACTGTATATATATATATAATTAATAAAGTCTAAGTGCTATAGAGTAAAAATTAAGTAAGACAAAATATTCAAAAGAAAAAATATAAAAAAGAAAAAAGAAATGAATATATATGACTTCTGACAGATGCACCTTTTCTCTCTTGATTCATCTCACTTCCAGCTTGTGCATCAGTTACAAATACCTTGGAAATTTGTATCAGAGTTTCTTTATGGCAAAGGAGAAATTTTTTGAAATTGGCCAGCCTGAGTTTTTAATAAAATACTTCCACTGTTGGTTGCTGTTCTCAAAAAAGCAGTTTTATCCAGATCCACCCAAGGTACCCTAGGAGTCTTAATGTTTTTTTTTTCTTTATTCCGTGCTAGCTACTTTATATCTCCTCAAACACCTACAAAATCCACAATGAGTCAATCACTACACCCTCTTTGAGAATTAAGTGAATATGAATTGACCCTCCTTTCAAATTCCCATTAAATATATTTCCATGTATGAGAACCAAAATCGTTCTATCCCAACCCATGTTTGTAAATGAAACCGTGTTGTATTGTTCCTTCTTTTGATCATTTAAGAGAAAAATCGTTCCCACTGCATCAACATGCTCCTCCTTTCACAGAAAGTCCCTCAACATTATTGTTTAATACGAAACATTTTTCGAGGGATTACTCTCCAAATACTACGGCGCAAAACAGTTTTGCCCCTGTTTCCTTTATACCTTTATATGAAATGAACTACTGAACGATGACCTTCTTTACTCTCAATACCATGGCATCTAATCAACATGTATGCCTAGAGAAGAAAAACTCACGTTAGAATTTACCAAGACACAAAACGATTTCTTTAGAAGTTTATGCTGACTTTGAGTTGCTATTAGAATTCTTTGGTATCTGTTCTCCTGATTCTACTTATTTGAATACCACCTTTCACCATTATGAATCGTAATAAACTATCAAGAACCTTCTGTCTGCTTTTATTGTGTAATATCATGAACCTTGATTTGGTAAATAAATACAAAATAAACGCGTGTCAAAACAAACTTGAAAAGGTAGTCAGTGAATTAATTCCAGTGAGGTGAAAAAAGCTAGAGGAACTACGTAATAGCGAGGTTAAAGCCATGTTATATTTTCTGGAAATAACTTTGCATGGTAAATGTTAGTAGATTAGTGTTGTGTCATTCACATGAAATCAGTTTTCTCACTTTTACGTATTTTTCTTTAATGGTTAAGTATCATGCAAGGCATAATGCCACTGAATGGATGGCAGAAATGGCAGAGAGAAAAAAGAAACAAAAGAAAAACAAAGAAGACAAGCCACGTTTCATCGAGGAGACAAAGGTTGACTTGCAGCGGGAGAATTGCGACCTGTCAAATTACAAACACATCTATGAACTCGATCAAAAACAACAAAATGAGACGACGGAGCACCTGTCCAGATATGTTTTAAGTACTCCATGCAAGGGTGGATGGTAGATTTATAGAGATACAAAAATGGCCTCAGACGTAAGCTGATCATTAACACGAGATAATGAATCAATCTTTTTAGAAGCAGATTTGCCAACAGATGGGATAAAACAACCTCCAAAAGACCTGGAGAAAATGACAAGCCAAGCATCTTGATTGATGAACATTCCTCAAGGAGTGAAGCAATCTCACTATGGATAATATCAGAATGATATTCAATATTGGATCAACCAAATCAATGTTGAAGGGATATAAGGGCTCAGCTTTCTGTTAAACAAAATCAGTTGGATTTTAGCCCCGTTAAAAGAAACAAAGCGTTTTCTTCCCCATTCTCCGACACCCTGGAGGTCAGAAACTAAAGCTTCCTCATATTTGACTTGTTACTGCTGATTGTCCTTCTGTTTAATGCCAGAGTACAGCGTTGTATCATCAGCATGAATGTTAGTGGACTGAAGCAAACTACCAGAAAGATCATTGATATAAAGAAGGAAAAAAGTAGGACCAAAAATAGAACCTTGAGTAATGCCAGTGCTAATAGAATACTCATTAGATATGATTCGATCCAGTGTGACACGCATTTTACGATCTGAAAAAAGGACTGAAAGATTCCAAAGACTCTTCCACAAATACCATAACCAAAAACCTTATGAAGCAAGCCAGTATGCTACATCCTATCAAATGCCTTGGAAATATCAAGTGCTACAGCTCGCCCTTCACCAGACATATGCATAAGCCTATAGATGCATTTTGCAATTACGGTCAAATCGTCACCAGTGGACCGAGATCCTCTAAATCCATATTGTGCATCCACAAAGTTACCTAGTTTCTGTAAAATTCTACACGTGCACTATAGGTAAGTCGTTCAGACACCTTACTATTGACAGAAAGAAGACCTGTTGGTCAATGTTTGCGAGGATCAAATGAATCACCCACATTCTTGAAAACAGAGGCAGCATTAGAAACCTTCCAGGAAGATGGAAAACAAAACTTCCATAGACAAAGGTTATAAAGTTTGAAAACCAAGGAAGATAGCTCAGAACTACACTCCTTTAAAACAACTGCCAGAATCAAATTTAGACCATGAGCTTTATATTTATCAAGACCATGAATAATCTTTACAACCAACTTTGCACTTATGACGACAGATCCCAATACCTGATCAGTTTGCGGAGTGGATTCTGGCAGAGAACCACCAGTGCCATTTAAAGGAAATTGGTGGAAAACAATCTAGAAAAAACCCAGCCTTTTCTTTAGAGAACAAAGAAGATCGAACATCATTAGAGAGGGAAGAATAACTTACTTGGCGGAAACCAAAATACTACTGTATATCTTCCAATAATCTCCACTTTCAAGCCTTTAAGAAGAAACAGATTTTCAATATCGTCCAGCATAACAAGATTTAGCATCATAAGTCACCAGAAACACATGCCACCAATGACGAAAAAATCAAGATATATGGCTTTTCTCTCATTGGTTCAATCAAACACTCTAAGCATGGTATTGCCACTCTTGTACGTAACGACCTTCCTTCTGTTGAAATTGGCCGCAGTAATGTTGATAGTGCAGTTGAATGGCTAACCATCTCGATCAATGGAGAAATTAGAATAACAAACTACTACAAACCACCTAATTCTCCGTTTGAACCACCACCCCATTATGATCACCCAGCAATATACTCCGGTGATTTCAACTGTCATCATACAACTTGGGGCTATTCAAGAAATAATCCGGATGGGGATGCTCTTTATAATTGGTCCAGCACATTCGATATTAAGTTGCTTTTCGATCATAATCAACCAAAGACGTTTCATTCTGGTGCATGGGACACTTACACGAATCCAGATATTACTTTCTTCACACATGATGTCAACAGCTCTCTGCCTCATCCTGTACACACTGTTTTGGGTAACTTTCCAAAATCTCAGCATCGACCTACAATCATCCATCACCCAGCCTTGATCGAATACACACCAACATCGTCACTACCTAGATGGAATTTCAACAAAGCCGACTGGGATAGATTTAAGAATGCAACTAGAAATATGTGTGACGATCTTCCATCTTTAGAATCTGATTTAAATTTGTGTTACACAGCATTCCAGAAGAAACTCTTGAAAATAGCTAAAGATACAATTCCAAGAGGTTTTCGAAAGAACTACATTCCTAAATGGGATACCAAATGCAATGAACTTGCTTTTCAGCATGAAAAAGCTCAGTCTCTTGAGGAAAAGTTGTCTTCAGCTAACCGTCTTATCGATCATCTTAATTCTAAACGGAAAGAACAATGGGCTGCCACTGTCGAGGGCATCAATATGAAACGATCCAGTCGAAAAGCATGGTCAACTATTAACAAACTCACTGGCCGAAAAAACGTCACCCCAAATCCCAGTTTGATTAGTCCAAATGCAATTGCTTCATGTCTTCTAAGCAATGGGAAGTACAAAAACCCTAATCGCCAATTTACAAGAGAAGTAAATCGACAATTGAAAGTAGAATGGAATTCCCCATCAGTAGATCAAAACCTTTGTGTTGAGTTTTCAGATGATGAAATAATATCTGTCATTAAATCACTGAAAGCCGGTAAAGCCCCAGGCACAGACAACCTACACCCTGAGTTCTTTCTTCACATCCATGAGAACTGCATTCAATGGCTACGATCTTTCTTCAATGTCTGTCTGCGTACAAACAAAGTACCCAAAATATGGAAACTTGCAAAAGTGGTTGCTGTGCTTAAACCCAAGAAACCACCAAATGCTGCTAGTAGTTACAGACCAGTAAGTCTGCTTTGTGTTCCCTCTAAGCTTTACGAAAGATTACTTTACAATCGTATACAACCAATCACTGAAACGATCTTACCCAAGGAACAAGCAGGTTTCCGGCCAGGTCGATCTTCCCAGGATCAAGTTGTATTACTTACAGAGGATATTGAATATGCTTTTGACAAGAAACTTAAGGCAGGAGTTGTATTTGTTGACCTTTCTGCAGCCTATGACACTGTGTGGCACCGTGGGCTTACACTGAAACTGTTGAGAACAATACCATCCAAAGAAATGGTTCGTGTCATTATGACCATGATATCACAGCGGCGATTTCATGTACATGTGGGTGCAAAGAAATCACGCTGCCGAACCCTAACTAATGGTGTACCACAAGGTTCAGTCATTGCTCCACTTCTTTTCAACCTGTACACACATGATATACCCACAACTATCAGTAAAAAATACATATATGCTGACGATATAGCCCTTAAGACTTGTCATAAGACGTTTGATGTAATTGAAAGAACATTATCACGAGATATGGATATCATCAGCAAATACTTCAAAAATTGGAGACTCAAACTGAATATCACCAAAACTGTTTCCAGTGTGTTTCATCTTGTTAATCGAAGAGCTGATTATGAACTCAATGTCTCAATATCTGGCATGAGGTTACCTTTTGAGAAAACTCCCAAGTACCTTGGTGTCACACTAGACCGTACTCTCTCATACAAACATCATTTGATTGAAGTCTCTTCTAAAGTTACCAAGCGATGTAACCTACTAAGGCGTATTGCTGGCTGTCGGTGGGGTGCTGATTTCTCGACTTTGAAATCATCTGCTTTAGCCTTGTGTTACTCTGCTGCGGAATATTGTTCTCCTGTTTGGAGCCAAAGCCATCACTGCAATAAAGTTGATGTTGCACTTAATGAATGCTTGAGACTAGTGAGTGGTTGTATAAAATCGACTTCAACTGATGTTCTTCCTATTCTTTGTGGTATTGAGCCTGCCGACTTAAGAAGAGATAAAAATATATTGAATTTATATAATCGTGTGCTATCAGAGGAAAGGCACATTCTTGAAAAATTGGTTGAATATCCACTTACAAACAATAGGTTGAAGAGCAGAGTTCCACTTTCGAATCGCATGCACCTTTTAGCTTCCACCATAAACCATACAGCATCTGTCAAATCTTGGGCTGCTAATATGTGGAAACAGCGATGGAGTAATACATACAACCAGCTTTTCCAATTTATTCCTGAACCTACGGTGAAACCTCCAGGACATGACCTGAAGCGTGAACAATGGGTGCTCTTAAATCGATTACGATCTGGATATGGACGATATGCCGATTTCATGCATAGAATTAGTCTGAGGGACAATCCATTCTGTCGTTGTGGTGAAATTCAATCCGATCAATACGTATTGATTTGCCAACTGATAGGTATTTGAGGTGATATCAAAACTGTTGATGAGGACGTCCGTTTGTGGCTCAATGACAATGTCTTAGATATTTAGCTTTTTATTTGTTGATCATACGCATATATATTTATATATATATATATATATATATATATGTATTCATGTATAGTTAGTCGCTAGTCTGAGAAAAATAAGGTTAAAGCTAACTATCTCTTGCAAACAATTTCTTGAACAATTTGAAACTTAAACAGATTGTTTTATTTTGTTTCACTGCAAAACAATTTTATCAGAGTTTACAAATTACAAACTAATAAAAAACCTAATTCAATTACCTGCGCCACCATTGGTTAAACAGGTCTTGTTTCTTTGTGCCCTCCAATGAGGAGAGACGAAACGTCCCACCCTGATATTATCCCGACTCAACCCATATGGTTTGATAGGTAAGATTCTGCCAGCATTTTAATCTTCTTTGGGCTGTTGTAGTACCAAGATTCAATTGGACAGTCACTCCTCCATTGCTTATTCCATCAATGCTGGTTCTTTTGATGGCTATGTCTTAGACATGACTTTTTCCCTGCTGTTTATAAATGAGCTACTTGGTCGTACCCTTTAAAACTGGGTATATTCATCGGCAACGCTATTATTTATACCTGCCTGGACAAGATCACTTCTTTTCATATATGTTTATATCTTGGATTCTTCTTGAGGATGGTCTTTGCATCGTCTCGTAGTAGAAGAGGATTTAGTTGGTCATTTTCAATGTACAAAAATCAAGCTTTACTCTATTTACTGCCACAGAAACCCATTTTTGTTATTACCAAGTTAGCTTCCCTCAAAGCTGGCACTTTCTTTCGAACCCAAAAATACTCCTCCAGAAAAAGTATTGTGTAGTTGTAAATCTTCAATCCGATCATATCTCATATCTGAATCTTCTGGACCGGATTCAAAATCGAGTAATGGATCTTGAGCTTTCTAAAACCCTTACGATCCTTTCACATCGTCCTTTTGTGTCACCTCTTTCTCTTTTCTACAAGTATACTCATGACAGATGTAGCAAGAATCTTCTTTCTGGTGTACTGCTTCTAATGGCTGTACACTGTGTTATTTTTTATTCAATAAAACCTTACCCATACTAAGTCGAGTTTTCTAAAAACAGGAATTCCACATATGCCATGCATTTCTTTCCTTAGGCTGTTACTTTCTTCAATTTTCTTCATTTCTCTTGCTTTCCTAGTGACTATAATCTTAATCATTTTTAGTGTATTGGTAATAGGTATGTTGCAGATTTTTCTTCCGCTTACGCTATCTACCTTGTCTGAGTCTTCCTTTTCTCTGGCTCTTAACCTTTCAGTGATTTTAAACCCTTTAAAGGAGCCATTCAGTTAAGAAATCAGCATACCATAAAAACCCATTAGGTTGCCAAATGTAACGTATTGTATATTTAGTTATACGTTTGCTACTGAAATGCTTGAAGAAATTACTCCAAAACATCACGATTTCACAAAGATAACTGAAAGGAACTACTCTAGCATCGTTTCATATTACTCTAAAGACACCTCTTGAAAGAGAGTAATCTTTGTATTACTAAATAGGACAGCACAAATAAAAACAATTGGGCGTTCCCTCTTCCTATACAAAACTATGTATTTAACAATCAATCAATCTGTGCGCCGTGTCAGACGTCTGGCGTAGGCCACCACCATAAAATCCTTCTCTTTGCGGTTCTTTAGACCCTGAGTGAGCACAATGGGTCTTCAACCAGTTCCACTTTCTAACCATGCCAGTACGTAGTTCGTTGTCTTCCCCTCGATATTTTTGCTTCTGCATGGCCTGTCAGCACAGCCTTTTCACGCCTTTCCTTCCAAATCGAATCCGTATGTTCACGATTACCTGTAAAAAACACCTACTGTCTTACCCAGAACGTCCACATTGGTCATTATGTCTGTCCATGTTACCCTCAACATTCTCCTCAGAAACCACATTTCCACTGCCCTTATCCTGTCTTTTAGACTTTTAGTAATAGTCCAGCTCTCGCAACCATATATTAGATTCGACTGCACATAGTATTTAAGTAGCCTAATTTTGGTTTCGATTGACACACTAATTGACCCTAAAACCTTCTTCAACTCTTCAAATTCTTTTTTACAATTCCAATTCTTCTCTTTATTTCTACCTCTAATCTAGTGTCTGCTGAAATCACAATACCCAGATAAACAAATTATTCAACTTTCTCCTGATCTTAACTAGGATCGTACATCTCGTTTCCTTCTTCTTTGAAAATACCATCACAAATTACTTCTTTCTATTTATCTCCAAACCTTTCTTCTCTTCTAGTACTGTATTTACAATGTTTTGCAGGTTTTGTTCACTGTCTGCTATCAGCGCTGTGTCATCTGCATATCTGACGTTGTTAACATTTATTCCATCAATAGACATTCCTTTCACTTCCTTAGTGTTTCGCATGATCGTTTCCGTGTAAAGTAAGAACAGATCAGGAGATAGTATACATCCCTACCTCACTCCTCTGCTTACTTTGACATACTCGCTAACTTCGCCATTGAGTCTCACAGCTACCTTTTGCTCCAAGTATAAGTTTTTCAACAGCTCAATATCTTGTCCATCCAGATCGAATGCTTCCAGGATTTCAAACAAAGGCTCATATATAATTCGATTAAAGGTTTCACATAGTCAATGAAACAAACAAGTACTTCGTTTTGCATACTAACTGCTTTCTGTGCTAATATTTTCAGTACGAAGATGGTAGTTTATGTGCCCTTATCGGTTGTGAATCCATACTGTTCTTCTGCTACCTCTCCAACTGTATGACTCCGCAGCCTACCTAGAAAAACTCTAAGAATCAGCTTTGTTAGTTGGGTCATTAAGCTGATTATTCTGAAAAACTCACATTTTGTATTTCGAACAAATTTGTTCATAGTCATCTATTGCTTTTTTATTGTCACTATCATTTTTTACCTGGAGTTTAACCTTTTGTTGATAAACCGTTTTCACATAATTGGATTTCAGTTGGTCCAGGTTTCTCCTTATCACCTTCTTTGGTCGTTTCAGTTTCTTCAATTTCAGCTTCACAGATGCAATTAATAGAGCATGATCACTGTTGGAACCTGCATCTGAATACCACTTCGCTTGTGTGACAGCATTTCTGAATCTCTTATTGATTGTTATGAACTCGATCTGGTTCCTTGAACAATCACTTGCGATTTTCCATGTCAGTAGACGTCTGGGGTGATGTTGAGAGTATGTTTTGTTGATCACCTGGTTATTTCCTTCACACCACTAAACCCAGGAATCTCCACGATTATTTCGTTTGCCCAGTCTATGTGGATCTACAACATTTAATTGATTGCCTTCACAAACTTTTGCATTTAGATCACCCATGACAAACACAATCGCTTGAGAGGCGTTGTGCTGTGGCTTTATCTAGATCTGCATAATAGTTTTTAACGTCTTTCTCATTGCTGTTCGATGTTGGTGCATATACTTGAATGATGGTGGTGTTGAATAGGCTTCCTTTTAAATTTGCCACAATTATTCAATCCGAAACAGCCCAGTTGCGAAGTAGAAAATCTGCTACGTTTGGTCCTAGTAGGATTCCAACACCTAGAATGTATTCTTTATCTGGTCCTGAGTGCAAGAATAAGTGTTGCTCTCTAACTTCATTTTTCCCGATTGTAGCCATTTGGTTTCACACAGCCCTGTTATGTCAATCTTTACTCTCACCATTTCTCTCACAACATTTTCCAGCTTCTTTGCTTGATCTAGTGTCCTGAAATTCAATGAAACTATACAGTAGCACCCAGTAGCATGATGACGATCTGGGCTGTTTTGGGTGTTCAGCAAGCCCTTACCGGGCAAGGCAGTGGATGCTTGATCCATACTCCCCTTTACAAGGTTGTTGTATACATTAGTGTTTGTTTTTGTCATGGCTGTATACGAAGGAAAACAGACTTTGACTTGGACGCTTACGTCCCAGGACTCTTCGGAAGTTTTTATAACACCAAAAGCAAAGATGTGCAAGATACGATTACCAGGAATAAGAAATCACATACGAATTGGAACGTTAAACTGTAGAGGATTAAAACAAGAAGTGAAATTAAAACAGCTAGCAAATGATATGGAAGCATACTAAATGGACGCCATAGCAACACAAGAAAAGCACATTCAAGAAAGGACATTGACAGAAATAACATCAGACAGTGGAAAGAAATATCAGCTATATCAAGCAAATTCAAAAAATTGTAAACATGGTGTTGGGATAGTAGTGAAAAAAGAGTTTAAAGTAAATTTTGAAGGGAAAACAGATAGAATATGTGCAATAACATTGACAGTGGAAGACAGAAAGCACATTGTCATCTGTGCTTATGCTCCAAGATTATCACAGAGTGAGAAAAATCCAAAGGTGAGACAAAATTTCTATCAATATCCAGAAAACATAAATTCAATCAATAAGAGATCAGTGATTTACCTGAGTGGATACTTCAATGCAAAAACGGGAAGTGGTCATAAACAAAACCCAAATGTAATGGGGAAATTTGGAAAAGGGAAGTTAAACAGCAACGGAGAACATCCTCTAGACCTAGCAAGCAGACATGGTCTCATAATAACAAATACCATGTTTGACCACAAAATGGCTCACCGCACAGCATGGGAGAGTCCAGACAAATCAAGTGGTAACCCAGTGAGAAACCAAATAGACTATATCCTCATAAGATCAAAACACAGGATCTTCCTAAACGAGTCAAGGTGATTCAAGAGTAATGGAATAAAATTGTCATAGCATGCAAAGAGGCATCGGAAGAAGTTCTAGGTTACAAAAAAGGAGCAAATCAGAAAATGACAGTTGAAAATGAAAAGGTAAAGGAAATATCAAAAAAGCAAAAAGAGATAAGAATAAAAATAAATGCCACAAGATCAAGTGAGAAAAGACCAGAGTTAAAAACTGTTAAAAACACATTATGATACAAGAGAAAGAAGAAGAAAAGGTAAAAAGACACATAGAAGAGATAGAAAGCTGTCAAAATGATTCAACAAAAATGTTCAAAGTAATAAGACAAATGAAAAGAGATAAACCCAAAGAACCAATAATGGTGGAAAATGAAAATGGATTAACAGGAAATGAAGAAGAAACTGTAGAGACAATCAGCAGACTCTTCGAAAAAGTATTCAATACAAAAGACCAAAAAGAAATACCTGAAGTGTCACCAACACCTATGAAAAATCCTTTTAATGAAGAAGAAACAGGGAAAGCCATCTAATCCCTTAAAAATAACAAAAGTGCGGGTATTGACAGCATCACCGTCGAACAGCTGAAGTATGATCCAACAGAAATAATAATTGGTATTGCACAGATATTAAACAGAATAGCTGAGACAGGAGACTACCCAAAAGAAATAAAGGGGAGCATATTGATACCGTTGCCTAAACCAAACAAGAAAAGAGGACCACCATCAAACCTTCGGCCCATCATTCTATTAACAATGCTACGAAAGATCTTAGCCATTTGCATGATAAGAAGAACAGACAGTAAAATTAAGAGACTTATTCCCATCACCCAAGCAGCATACAGTCAAGGCCGAAGTACCACCGAACATGTATTCTCAATAAAAATGATGGCTGAGAAGGCAGTAAAATTAGCCAGTTATGAAGCCCATATATTACTATTAGATATGTCGAAAGCTTCCGACCCGGTCGACAGAGGAAACTCTTTGAAGATCTAAAGAAAATTCTTGATGAAGACGAGCTGCATATGATTTCAGTTATGCTAAAAGATGTCAAGCTCAAAGTCAAATAGCTCAAAGGAACAACAGGCACACCTTTCATCATAAACGTAGGTGTGCCACAGGGGGTTTGTTTAAGTCCCATCCTTTTTACGTCATACCTCGCAAAAGCCTTAGAAGAAACAGAGAAATATCCAACACACATGCTCGATAATAGTTATTACAAAGAAGATCACAGCTTACATGACCACAACTACAGTAAGACAGCCGAAAGAAACATATATCAACAATATGCAGATAGTATTGGCTGTATAGCTAATAATAGCAAATACATCAAAAGTGCAAAACTAGGTATTCCACCAAAGTTGAAGAAGAGACAGCTAGGGATAAATGAATTAAAAACAAAACAGTACAAAGTAGAAAGAAAAGGAGACACAAAATGGAAGAAATGCAAATATCTAGGGTCCTTACTAGACTCTGAAGAGGATATTACAAGAAGAAAACAGCTTGCAATGGGGAGATATATACAATATAAACACATATTGACAGTACGAAACTCTCAATAAAAACAAGAATAAGGCATTTTAATACATAAGTTGAAAGCATATATATGTACAACAGTGAACTATGGACATTAACAAAAAATGAGGAAAAGAGAGTAGACACCTTTCAAAGAAACCTGTTAAGAAAAATGATGTGCATAAAATGGCCACATAAAGTTACAAATGAAGAAATATTCAGAAAAACCAAAGCAAAGAAATGGTGCAAAAAGATCGAAGAAAGGAAATTAAAGTGGCTGGAACATCTGTTACGGCTGCCAGAGCAGACACTCGCGAGGCAAGACCTAGCAGAAGCCCTACGGAAAGCGTATTTGATGATGATGATGTATACCAAGGGCAAAAAATCTGCAGTGGAGGCCCAAAGTTCTTTCTGCAGGGTGTATTTATTGAGACACTACCTCTAGCTAGCTGCCACTTGACTCTAAAGAGATCATCTTCCCTTTGATAGGTCTTGTTTTGATTCCTACTGGGTTGCTAGACACCCTGCTCACTAGATTTGGAACCTGGTGAGGGAATCAGTTTAGTTGCGGACCACTCAACCATGTAACAGATTTAATTGGCTTACATGTTACCAGTAGCATAGGAAAATCTGACTTAACATAAAGGTATTTGAAAAGGAAAATCAAAATCGTCGTTGAAACAATGAGCCAAAAAAAATCTACTTAAATTTTTGTAAGTATCGCTATTCTCTCGGTATCTTTAATAGAAAAGAACATCTTCCTGGAAGCAATAAAACATATAAATAAAGAGGTTTTGAATTCATGAAACGAGAATGCCTTTCTAATAGAGGATTCATGGCGGTTTTTTAAAACATTTGATACAGATAAAAAAATAAACATTTCTTGTAACGTAAACCTCTTCCAATTGCATATAAAATGGAATTTCATCTTTTAAGTAAGGTTATCCTAAATGTTATGACATGAAGATAGCGATTTGTACCATCTTCGGCCTGGAAGAGATTCCCACCCATTTCCGGCTTATACTTTGATATGATTTGTTTCTTTACAGCATCAACACACTATGAAACTAATCTGGTATTCCACATATTCAAGTAGGGAAGAGTTCACACTGATAATTTTATTCCTTATGTTGGATGCAAGGTAGATATCTGAAGCTCTGAATATTACA
Organism: Morbakka virulenta; assembly: GCA_003991215.1. Taxonomy (NCBI): domain Eukaryota; kingdom Metazoa; phylum Cnidaria; class Cubozoa; order Carybdeida; family Carukiidae; genus Morbakka; species Morbakka virulenta. Next base: position 3,083,606 of record RDPX01000006.1, on the reverse strand, counting down.
TAATAAATTCTAACAATGAAATTGTACACCTGGCCCTTACAGATAAAATATGCACATTCCAGACAAATTTCGGACCACCCATTTTAGACCACCTATGTTATTACTGTTACTAGTAGAAGGCCCAGGGTTTGTGTGACAAAAATCTGATAATACTATCAGCAAATGTAAATCGATTAAAAACCCGCAGAGGGGATAATGTACCTAAAATTAATGACGATAGTGTTGAAGTAGTTGAAATAGAATAAGGAATAATAGTAACAGCCGCTATAGTCGAGGGAATAATAAAGGTACTAGTGGTAGACGTAATAGTAATCACGATAAAAAAGGTTGCCGTAATAACAATAGTAAATACTTTATGAATATGAGTGGCGCTGAAAGCTGTGAAGTAGTAAAAGTAGTAGTGATACAAATTTCGCGTAATTATCATAAAAGAAATAATTCAATGCAACTTTATCCACTTAAACAGAAATTCCGGACAAAAAGTTGGTTTACACGAAGAAATGAAAATGACAAGAGCATCGACGCTAACAGAAGCTTAACAAAAGGTGTTTTTGTACTAGCCTCCGTAAGCTATTTAGGTAGCTTTATTTTTGCGCAGTTGGTATTTTGTGGGTGCATAATAAAACATACTTTGGACCAACGTGGAATACTTGTCAAAAAGAGTAGTCAGAAATACTTATGGCATATAGTAAAACCACTGAAAAAGTTCTTAGTCTGGAAGAGAGGAAACGTAAACCATTGGGTAAGCTGAGGGTTTTGAAAAAGAAGCGAGAAAACGAAGCACCTAAGGAATAAGGTGGAAAGCGCAAAGTTTTGAAAAGGAATAGAAAAACGGAAGCAACTAAGGAATGACGTAGAAAGCGCAAATTTCAAGAGAAGTACAAAAGAGAAGACAACTAAGTCATTATCTCATCTTTTATCAATAAAGTAGCCAAATCAGCACAGATTCAGTTTGTTTCTTTAATCTGAGCTTGATCTGAGCACATTAATGGTTTAAAAAGGTGTTCTATGGTACTTTCCTCGCCACCATGGCAGCACGTGCCCAACTTGGTATCCTTCTCTATTTATAAGGCATAATTTGCTAAACATTTGACAAAAACTGTATCATTTGAAATGCATGTAAAGTCATCCCTGGGCTTGCAGCTTAAAAATACGCCTATCTACCACCCAATCCCGTTCCCTATTGCTTTTACTTCTCAAGCAATAAGGATTTCATGGATGCTTCTAATAAAAAATTTCTCTCTGACATTTAAATTCTACATTTACCATTACTAGAGTAAAAATGACTAGATTGGTTTGTTGCACAATTTAATATTGGTTTCTTTCTCTACTAATTCACATTCCTGGTATTTTTACGTCTTCTAAAGGTAGAATTAAATCTCATCGAGGAGCTCTGTTATATTTATCCTCACTTTCTCTATTATTTGCTAGTGTGCGTAAAAAATTAAAAGTCGCTGACTTCCCAATATATTTTTTATCTCAAAACTTTATCTTGTTGTTTTCAGGACAGTTAATCTTGACGAACTTCCTTTTTGTTTTTTCCAAGTTGAGTTTTCTTGCCTTCTCAGAAACGTTTATCTGACTTTTTCTATACCTGGCTGGATGTTTTACAGACAAGATCAAAATCAAAATCTATGTTGTCTCTCTCTGCTCCATCATTCTCCTTTATCAGTGTTTTGTTCTTCATTTATTTTTGGCATGACCCAGTGAGTTATTATCAAAAGTAGAATCGAGACATGGCATATCCTTGGCTCAAGTCCATTTGCATTTTGAACTATTCAGCAATGTCCCCTCGATCATGTACAGCAGAAGCTGTATCTATTTTTATTTGAATGGTCTATTTTAGGTTTTAGGTTAGTAAGACTTTACTTTGTCTCACAAACCTTCTTCCAGGAGCTACTCGAACTCTTTCGCACAACCAATGAAATTGATTATCAAGATTGTTTAGTACTCGTGGACCGTAACACCTGATCTGTTCAGTGGAGATTCTTACCTTAAAAAAATCCTTCTTATGTTGTTTAACTTTTACTTTCACCATTTTCCATTCTTCTATAGGACACCCTACCCAGTTCTCTACCTTTTTTAGGTGATACCTCTATTATTACTACTTTTTCAGATACTTGCTATCAACCCTTTTTGCTACTGACTTCCTCTTTCTTATTACTACATTTGTTTTATTATTTTGTATACGTTCTTGCTTGATATCTCCAGAGCTTTCTTTAACAACACCGTCACTGTTTTTCTATACCACCTGATTTTTTGTCCCTGAGAAACATGGTTCTTTTCCTCACTTCATCTGGGCTGATGTGATCCGTGGCGATACTTTCTATTTCTGGAGCTGAGTAGTTATTAATTACAATATAATTCTCCAGTAACTCTCTCTTCAGAAGTTACACTAAGTGTTCCTTCCATTCTTTCAGCAGTCTGATCTTATCGGTTATTTTATTCTGTTTATCATTAAATGGTATGCTTACATAAACTTTGTTATTAAAATGTTTTGGATGGTCCATTTCACATTTGTCTATTTATCTCTGGTCTTCAAAAGTTTCATAACAAAGGGAAAGTACTTATTTTTCATACAAAACCACCTGTGATCAATTAAACCAATAGTCGATGGACCAAGAAAATAAGACATCATTAATAACTCACAATTAAACTTTCAATTTTAACTTTGTATGTTAATATTGTTTTAATGCAAGTGTTAGTCTTCTATCCGTTTTCCGATCATTTTGTTTCCGACGTTTTCATAAAACTTAAATGAGAAGCTGAAGATTACTTTTTATTACAGTCTGTTTCAATAATAGTATTATTATAGTTTTGGGGGTTGTAGCACAGACTAACTTGTTATAAAAATCTTCTGATCTTACCAAATCGTAACTTAAAAATCAATCAAATAAAGAATCAAAGATACTTTAGAAGTTTTGAAGTTCATTTATTCAGACGACAAAACTAAGTGTACTGGTTCAAATACCTGTAAGTTACAATCGATGAGACAGCAAACGCAGAAGTGACCGTAAGAGCGACAATAATGGTAGCATTGGCTAAATGACAAGAATTAGTTGGTGTCATTAGCATGAGAAAGGTGCATATTGACTAAAAATTAATATACCCATTATCACCACAGCTATATCCTATACTTCTATAAGCAGTAGATACCAGAAAAAAGGAAGAAAGAAACTTTAAAATAAAAATATGAGAAAAATTAAGGAACTGAATTTGAAAGAGAGAAGAAGAAAAGAGGACACTGGAAGAATTTGAGGATGAATGATGATGATACCTTTCATTTGGTACTACGATTTTTCAGTTTATTAATAAATTGCGGTCATTTTCTTCCATTTCTTTGTTGTTGCCAAGTGTCAGAGCCTAACATTCACTTATTTCTTGTTCTCTGAGCGTTCCCATTACTGTGAACCATTATATTTCTTCTTTTCTTCTTCATCGCAGCTTTCCTCCTGCAGGAGTCAAAAATTATTTTTTGCTTGGATCTTGTTAGACAGCCGAAGGACATATCCAGTAATCTGCAATATCAGTGTAGCCTTTTTAAATAACTTTTTGTTAATGACTTGGTCTAGCCATTAAGTGTTCAGAATCTTACGAAGGCATTTTTGTTTAAAAGTGCCAATCATCTTCTCGGTGTTGATTTTAATGATAGGTCCTAACTTAAAAAAGAATGACGCGGAAGAGCGTTAGCGTTTTCTTATGTCAAGTCTTTTGGGGTACAGGGCGCTTTGTAGTTCATAATATGTTGTAGCGGGTTTTTAATCTTGCACTTGCCAATTTCAATTTTACCATCAAGACAGTTGGGACACCTCCCAATTAGATGAAGCGACATACTTCTTCTAGAATAGCATCTCTAATACGAATATTGTGAGTTTCTAGACATGTAGTCTTCTGTATTTTGATATTGTTGGTGTTCACTCGAAGGTTGAACCGTTCTGCAATGATAAGGAAACTATAGGCTACCGTCTAAATTTCCGTAATTCTTTCTTTGCAAAAAAGTGCTAAATCATCCCCAAAGTTGACGTCTGAGTTTCTTCGCTGACCATGCTGGAAACAATCTCTAGCCTTCTTTAACAAATAATCTAGCAATAGTAGGGAATAGAAACGTAAAATTACTCATCTCTGCTGCTTTCGAAATAATATAATATTAAATTTTGTATTGTCATATTTTGCTTTGGTGCAAGACTTCGAGATCCTTTATTGTAAGTGAGCGCTTTGATATATCGAGCTGATATATTATGTATGCGGAGGATCTTCCAAAGATGGAAGATGAAAAATATCAAGGGGCTTAAAAGTTAATATACTTTATTTTAGATAACTCTTGAACTAAAAAATTGTCTCTTTCTCAAACGGCTGTTTGTTTACTCAGCTTGATATCTATTTTTTCCCTTAGTCTTTGCAATTATTTCCTTTCTTTTACATTTTGGTTTCTTGTTCTGTTGGACCATAAAATTGAATATGTCTTTCGTGAGTATAGATGATTGTGAGTGGGGGTGGTTATTTTACTAATTTACTGAATTCAATTCCATCAGGGTTTTAGCTATTTCGTTTCTAAGCATATTACCAGTACCAATTTTGTCTTTTTTGTTCAATGTCCAAAATAGAGGATTTTCAATTTCATTAGAAAGCATTTATTGCCACCAACTCACCTCATATTTGGTCGTGCAAGAATTTCAAGATTCAAGATTGAAGTGTAGTCTATCAATTCTTTTAATGTTTCGACTTACAGTATGCTATTCTTGTTTGTTTGTCAGAAAAATTGGAATGTCAAGAGCCTAACTTCCCTTCAAATTCAATTACAGTCCATTATTAACAACTCCTGGTGTGGTGCTTCTTTGTTTTTATACAAATAATCGTTCATAGTTTCTGCAGCGCATGTCATTTTTGCAAAATGAGTTAACGACCAAATTACCATCCTTTTTCTTTTCTTAACATGGCTTAGGACAAACTATGGCAGAATTACTGATGCTGATAATACTGCAGATAAAATGTTGGACACCAAGATGAAAGAAAGAAGACCTACAATAAGAGCAAATAAAGAAGAAAATGTCAACAACAAACAGAATTTGAACCGCTTCTAAGTTAAACTAGAAGAAACCATAGACGGACAGATCCGGAAAACAAAATACGAAGGGGAGACAACTTTGCAATTTAGCCGAAAAACAGGCTGAGGGAGAGAAAAATGGTGAGTTGATAAGGATCCCCTATATTCATTTTCCGTACTGCTTACAAAATAGATTGACTTCTAATCTGCAACGATGATATGGAACTCGTGTGATTATACCCTCATAATTGGGTAAATTTTTTAAATATGTGTAATTGAAATAAGCTATTATACTTTAGTAAATATAGTTATTATTTCAATTACACATTCAACTTAATTACATACGTGTTGCAATGGATGAATTAATATTACATATTTTTAATGGTGACAGTCAATATCTATTACTAATAAAAAAGGTCACACTTGCAAGAAGCATTTGTGAAGTTGTTAAGATGATACCCTAAGAATGACAACTAATATTGAAAACTTAATTCTTAGTTCAGCCACGGTACACCATTAAGATATCCACTATTCATCAGTTCCCTTCATTTTTTGAGAGTTCATTATCATCATAACAAGTTCGACATTGGTGCGACAAGATACGATTCTGATGTGGACCGCTGCAGACAAAATACTGCGCGAGTTAATTTCAAAGTCGCCTTCGTAAAAATATCCACTTTCCATTTTTTGTCATCTTGCCATTTTATAGGAAGTTTAGGTCAAAAATTTGAATGGCTTTTGTTTCTTGGTATACTAATACGAAATGGAAATTCCGAAAGATTCGCCTAATTGTAATGAAGAAAATCTAAAAGAACTGATTTTGCAACCAACATGTAAGTAACATATGTAATTTGAATGGAATTAATAATAAATGAATTATCAAATCGTAACAACTGCTTTTCATTCTGTAATAGTTATTGAAAAGAAGGATTAATGTCAGTATAATGCTAAATATGAATAAAAGGTGGCAGGATTTCTTGGTTTCTCTATCGTTTTTTCTTTTGTATTGATAAAAAGTCCCTTGACTTGTGTGTTCTATTCTTGCATCTTGATCCAGTCAAGTACCAGCGAAAAACCTTTTGACCAGAATGAAAGTAAGTTTAATTGCTATAAAATAACAATATAATACGCTGTAGCAAAATATGAATAGAAATATTATATATATAATATTGTAATATATATATATAATATCTGCATTGATAAATACTCGCTTGACATGTGTTTTCTTACTTGCATCTTGGTCGAGTCGAGTCGAGTAAAAGCTTTCGAAAAAAACGAACGTCATTTTAATTGCGATATTCATGTTTTGTATCACGAATAGTTTTTTGTTATTTTAGCATAAAGTCTTTAAAAACTCATGCGATTTGGCTGTTCTCTTGATAATATACGTTATACCCAATTTCAAAGAACAACAACAGAAAAAATAAAACGACTGGTTATCTATTTTTAATCACTACACTTTAAGGTTTGGTTTGAAGGTTTCTTTAGTACACCAAAATAGCGTAGAAAATGTTCATTTGTAGCTAGTTATATCTTTGTTGACTAAATAAGGAATTAATAAGCTCACGATACAGAAAGGTATTTTGATGCTTAAGCTAATTTTGTAAGCTCTTTGTCTCTCCACGTAGACGACGGTAATACTTTCTATCCTTAGTGAATAACAACGACATTAAAAATATAAATAACTAGAAGTAAAATTGGTTATTCCTCTGGAAAATCTACTTTGTTTAATTATAATTGTCTATGAATTTTGCAGTAAATGAAATAGCTTGCTCCAGTCTATCCACAACAACGAACAAAGCGGGTTTTGGTTAACAGCAGTTAATTTACTACCATCGGTTTCCTCTTGAAACAAACATCACACAATATATATATATATATATATATATATATACGGTGTAATGGATGTTAAAGTACAATTTGATCCCTTGTTATAAGAAACAATTCCAATATTTTTATTGTATATATTTCATGACCTTTGATCCACACTGTTATAGGAATTGCCAAGGCAGGTAGTTTCTCTTGTCGAAATAGAGAGAGAAATGAAATTTACTAACTGAAGAACAATAAAAAGAATGTGACGGAAAGTGACTATCATAGAGATATAGAAAAGGGCAAGACACGATATAAATCCTGATTAATGTAGAGCACTTTTGATACTAGCTTTGGCACACAAAGTCTTCCTTTCACTTCTTTCCAATGAAAGCTAAAGTTGATGCAAAGTGAAGAAGAATTTTGTAGGGGATGAGTAGTGTACAGGTTGATCATAATTATTGTTTTTCCTAATCCAAACTAGCATCAGTATTGGACTCATCTTTTGCATGCTATTACCCAATTTCAAGAAATAAATGTAAGTGGCAATATTTGTTCACCTAATTGCAAGGTTTCTTTTTCAAATCCAAATATTCTGCCATATAAATTTAACCATACAATATGCAAACAAGGATTTTATTTTCTTCAAAATGTACGAGGTGGCAGGAACAGATTGCTACTATTTGATAATTAATTGGGACTGTGTACTGCACTGGCCCAAGATGTTATGTAAAGTCTAAAGGAATTTGTGCACAATAGACGATTCCAGAAACTGGAGGAGATTAATGTTCAAGAATGGGGTATTTGATTCGTAAAAGTAAATATATACGAAAATAAATACGATGATTATGATGGTTATGATAGTAATGATAAGGATGAAGATGACGATGATGACAGTGATAGCGATAATAATAAAAATGATACTGGTAACAATGCTGATGATAATAATGATGATAGTGATTTCGATACTGATGTCGATGACAATACTGACGAAGATAGCGATTACGTTAACTTGAAGAGATTTAAAGATGATAAGTACAAAGAAAATAGTAATGAATGCTGATGATGATCATAAGGGTAATAATAATATTGATAAGGATAAAGAACAAGATAATGGTGAGCATCTATTTTTTATAAAGAGAAATGAGTACAAAATTTTGAACCATGTTTTAGATTGTGCTTTCTTTTTTCAACTTTTTGTTTGTTGTGTTTTGTTATTATTTCTTTCAAAGCTGGCAATCAAAAATGGGTTAGATTATAAAAGTTATTATCTAGCAGCAATGTGATCGAATTTTTTATCGTGTGATTGCAACAGGGATAAACAAACACGATAAAAAACCTCTTCCCGTCAAACCTTCTTTTACTAAACATAACCACAATAGAAAAAACTACGAAAATGAAAAGACAAAGTAAAACAAACATAACAAGTATGTAACTGTAAGAAGTAAATATATTTCATAGTTCATGTTCAAGAGACTAGTTTTAACTAAAGAATAGCATGTGAAAAGGTTACTTAATTAATAATTTTTAAGGTCAATTAATAATTAATAGCAGCGAGCAAAGCTCAAGCATATTATTTTTATTACTTTTATTTTTCCTTTGATGACTTCCATTGTTTAGCTGATGATACACCTTAAATAATTAATAAATTTGATAATAAAAATAAGAACAAATATTAAGGTCAAATAAACCTATGCAAAGTTGTTTTGGAATGTTGTCCCTAAAAAAATTGAGTAATGGCAAATTTTTACATCGAAAGGCTTGAGGTTAGCAGAGCATTGAATCTATATACTACGTTTAGTTATTTTGGGAAAACTACCCAAGAAAAATAAAAAATAGGGATCTCAGTTGCTTTTTTTTTGCATCGCAGTGCTTTTTCCTGTAACAAGTTGTAATAAATATGAAACCAATGAACCAAAGCTAAATATTTGAAATACCAAACTAAAAGTGAAGCTAAATTTTCACTTTTAGGTTGTCAATGCTATTTGCTCATCATCCTTTGTCATTACGAAGAGAGAGGAGGAGAGATAGATATATATAGAGAGAGACAGACAGACAGAGAGGGGGAGGGAGGGAGAGACAGAGAGCTAGGGAGAGGGAGAGAGAGGGAGCTAGAGACAGGGAAACAGAGGGGAAAAGAGAGAGAGAGAGAGAGAGAGAGAGAGAGAGAGAGAGAGAAAGAGAGACTCACACACACACACAGAGCACCATCCATGTGCAATCCAGTTTTGCCATTCATTGATGCAACTTGACTCGTGCCTTTGTATTTTACTTGATCTTAAGGCTTTGGAATATCATTTCTTGTCATTAGCCACAATTTGGAAGACTTTAGGAATAAAATCAGAAAGCAATAAGTATAAATTTAAATTTTATTATAAGAGTNAAAAGAGAGAGAGAGAGAGAGAGAGAGAGAGAGAGAGAGAGAGAGAGAGAGAGAGAAAGAGAGAAAGAGAGACTCACACACACACACAGAGCACCATCCATGTGCAATCCAGTTTTGCCATTCATTGATGCAACTTGACTCGTGCCTTTGTATTTTACTTGATCTTAAGGCTTTGGAATATCATTTCTTGTCATTAGCCACAATTTGGAAGACTTTAGGAATAAAATCAGAAAGCAATAAGTATAAATTTAAATTTTATTATAAGAGTTAGTTTTGAAAGAGTATGGGTAAGAGTTGCGCAAACAGAAAGGGATCCTCTTCATCACGTTCGAATGAAGAGTTTTCTATCCTTAATGTTTTATCTGCTATGCAGAATAGTACATTAGAAAATGATAAATTGTTGTTGGGATTAAAAAGTGAAACATCCTTAAAATTATATGAATTGTATGAACCTACTACCCCACACGGGGTAAATACGCCAGCTCTAGAAGAAGCAACAACACCAGCTTTAAAAAAAGAAAATACTCGATTCAACACGGATAGTACAATGCAGAAGCTATCTATACCCACTGAAGATGAAGTTTTAGGGTTTTTTGAGGCGAATATTTTGAATAGGCCACTTCTGGTGACAAGGATAGATTCAATTGATGCATGCCTTCCCCTTCCTTTCATGTCAGACTATTTTGGAGAGATAAAAATAGGAAATTATTGATTTTTTAAAGCCACCTTCTGCTGATTCTTATGTTACCTAAACTTCATTGCAGAGGACCATGTAGGAAAAACCAGCTTAGATTAAAAATTACAGTTAACAAAAAGGTATTGAATCCAACCACCAATCAAATGACTTTATTTCACCAATTTTTTCAGTTCGAGAAAGTATGTATAACAAATTATGGCTAACGTTCAATTAAAAAGTCCTTTGCTCAAAACTCTCAAGTTAAAATGTAAAGTACTCATTTTGGCTTACAATGAGTAACAAAGGACTGTTATATGTCCCCTATTGATCTTAAAGATACTTAATATTGTGTAAAAGTACTTGAAGCTGTGGAAAGTTATTATGAAATCATAGAAAAAGATATAGTCAAGACACTAAATATTATCCAGAGGAATTTTGATTCTAAAATCTGCCTTTATTGTGCAATGATGATTGAACAATCTTCCAAATTTCATAAAAATTTATTTGAAAACCACTTGTTCACTTTACCAAGACTTCTCCTTTCTTGGCTGGGATACAACTATTGGAAAGATTTCAACTGTGGCCCATTGGACCCAAGAGAAAACTAAAAATCACATCCCTTTTTTTGGCAACTTCCTTTGGTTTGAAGTCATGTTCTCAACATTCTGTTGAGAAACATGTAAAAATAAATTTAAAAAAACTAACAATAACAATAACAATAACAATAACAATAACAATAACAATAACAATAACAATAACAATAACAATAACAATAACAATAACAATAACAATAACAATAACAATAACAATAACAATAACAATAACAATAACAATAACAATAACAAAAACAATAACAATAACAATAACAATAACAATAACAATAACAATAACAATAACAATAACAATAACAATAACAATAACAATAACAATAACAATAACAATAACAATAACAATAACAATAACAATAACAATAACAATAACAATAACAATAACAATAACAATAACAATAACAATAACAATAACAATAACAATAACAATAACAATAACAATAACAATAACAATAACAATAACAATAACAATAACAATAACAATAACAATAACAATAACAATAACAATAACAATAACAATAACAATAACAATAACAATAACAATAACAATAACAATAACAATAACAATAACAATAACAATAACAATAACAATAACAATAACAATAACAATAACAATAACAATAACAATAACAATAACAATAACAATAACAATAACAATAACAATAACAATAACAATAACAATAACAATAACAATAACAATAACAATAACAATAACAATAACAATAACAATAACAATAACAATAACAATAACAATAACAATAACAATAACAATAACAATAACAATAACAATAACAATAACAATAACAATAACAATAACAATAACAATAACAATAACAATAACAATAACAATAACAATAACAATAACAATAACAATAACAATAACAATAACAATAACAATAACAATAACAATAACAATAACAATAACAATAACAATAACAATAACAATAACAATAACAATAACAATAACAATAACAATAACAATAACAATAACAATAACAATAACAATAACAATAACAATAACAATAACAATAACAATAACAATAACAATAACAATAACAATAACAATAACAATAACAATAACAATAACAATAACAATAACAATAACAATAACAATAACAATAACAATAACAATAACAATAACAATAACAATAACAATAACAATAACAATAACAATAACAATAACAATAACAATAACAATAACAATAACAATAACAATAACAATAACAATAACAATAACAATAACAATAACAATAACAATAACAATAACAATAACAATAACAATAACAATAACAATAACAATAACAATAACAATAACAATAACAATAACAATAACAATAACAATAACAATAACAATAACAATAACAATAACAATAACAATAACAATAACAATAACAATAACAATAACAATAACAATAACAATAACAATAACAATAACAATAACAATAACAATAACAATAACAATAACAATAACAATAACAATAACAATAACAATAACAATAACAATAACAATAACAATAACAATAACAATAACAATAACAATAACAATAACAATAACAATAACAATAACAATAACAATAACAATAACAATAACAATAACAATAACAATAACAATAACAATAACAATAACAATAACAATAACAATAACAATAACAATAACAATAACAATAACAATAACAATAACAATAACAATAACAATAACAATAACAATAACAATAACAATAACAATAACAATAACAATAACAATAACAATAACAATAACAATAACAATAACAATAACAATAACAATAACAATAACAATAACAATAACAATAACAATAACAATAACAATAACAATAACAATAACAATAACAATAACAATAACAATAACAATAACAATAACAATAACAATAACAATAACAATAACAATAACAATAACAATAACAATAACAATAACAATAACAATAACAATAACAATAACAATAACAATAACAATAACAATAACAATAACAATAACAATAACAATAACAATAACAATAACAATAACAATAACAATAACAATAACAATAACAATAACAATAACAATAACAATAACAATAACAATAACAATAACAATAACAATAACAATAACAATAACAATAACAATAACAATAACAATAACAATAACAATAACAATAACAATAACAATAACAATAACAATAACAATAACAATAACAATAACAATAACAATAACAATAACAATAACAATAACAATAACAATAACAATAACAATAACAATAACAATAACAATAACAATAACAATAACAATAACAATAACAATAACAATAACAATAACAATAACAATAACAATAACAATAACAATAACAATAACAATAACAATAACAATAACAATAACAATAACAATAACAATAACAATAACAATAACAATAACAATAACAATAACAATAACAATAACAATAACAATAACAATAACATTGGCATCTGTCATAGTGATCCTTGGAATTGCTTCCTTTATAGAAACTGACAATTTTGTAAGAAAGATATTATTTGGATTAATTCAGTCCATGACCCAGGGAAGCAAAATGTCACTGCGGATGTGGAATTTGAAAATAAAAATTCAAACAGGGAATGGACGTTTGATCCAAAATTGTTGCCAGTGGTTTTACGTGATATTCCATTTTCTCCACCAATTGTTCTTTTTGGATACAGATTAAATAAGAAATTTGAGGAATATATATTGTATTGACAAGGCCCATATCCAAAGTATATTTACGCTTTTACAATATCGTGGACGGACCTTTAACTATGTTTTCTTCTTCCATTTAACTGCATACTCAAGCTGATCAGAAAAATCATCCAAGAGAAAGCAAAGGGAATGCTTGTGGTCCCAATATGGTCAGCAGAGACACTGTATCCACTGCTGTTTGCAATTCTAGAGTATTATTCAATTTTCCTCTGTTTAAAGACCTGTTAATAATGTCATCGCAACCAAAGTTAAAACATTCCCTTTAAAAAAAGTTAGATTAGCGATTTGTCTTGTACACTGAAAAAATGGCAATTGAAAGACCTTCCTCAAGATACAATTGATATGGTTCACCCTATTGGAGGCAGGATACTCAATCACAATACAAATCTGCGGATAAAAAAGTTGTTTAATTTTTGCATAAAAAATAATTGTGCTGTTGTATCTGCTCCCGTGACCCTGCCTATCTAATTTCTTATTGACGTATTTAATTCTGAATTATCATACAGCTCTATTAATCTTTAATTTTATCTTTTAGAAATGACAGCACCCCATTTGGACAGTTATCTATTGCTAAACACTTCATGCTAGGTACATTTGAATCAGGGTCATTTTTCCCAACTGTTCTTCTACTTGGAATGTTACTGTTTTTGGAATGTTATTGTTTTTGATTACATTAGAAAACAAGAATTATCTTTCTTAACATTAATAGGTCTTTCTTGTTGACTCCTTAGTGGACAAATGTGCTAGACAATAGTTTAATTTTCTATTGGAAACATGCCAGTGGATAACGAGGCAAAGAGAACATTTGTTATAACTGATAATTTAAAACACTCTAGGATTGGTGTATAGCAGAAACCATGAGAATTTTTAGCGTACCCAAATGACAGTAATTTATTGGTGCTTTCTATGGGTAGCATAAACAATTTCTTATTAGCATTATCAAACCATATAGGCCAGTATCTAAATATATTACGAGTTTAACTGGATGGTCTTGAAAGAAGGCTTTTCGAACATTTTCTGGTTGTCATAATGCTGGTTTTGTTAACTTTGGTAAAGAAATTATGGATTTTTTAATATGCAATTTACTGTTCAACGTCATCGTAATCATAAAAGATTTTGGGAAGTTAGAGAAATTAACTTTGATATTCCTATGCTTACTTTACAATATAGTTTTTAAGTTATTAATACTTTCCAATGGAATATCGGTACCTGTTTAATGTCAGCTCTAAAATCTTGTACAACTCTGAATTAACGTAGTCTGATGTGGAAATGTCATCAGAAATTAAACAAAACTTAGCTGAAAGGTTAAGCTCGAGGTTGATTTCAATTCTGTAATCCATCAGTTAGGAGTGGAGGATTTGTACTCCCATCAAGCAATTTAATTATAGCTAGGACCCAACTCATTCTCATCCGTTCGACATTAAGTCAATTTCTACACTTTAAAGGCTGTTTTGCGGTTGTGGGGGTGGATTCTCTGGTACAACAATGGTGGTTTTCTTTTGTGTTTTATTTAAACATTCTCATCCGTTCGACATTAAGTCAATTTCTACACTTTAAAGGCTGTTTTGCGGTTGTGGGGGTGGATTCTCTGGTACAACAATGGTGGTTTTCTTTTGTTTTATTTAAACATTCTCATCAGTTCGACATTAAGTCATTTTTTACTTTTTAGGAGATTTTGTGCTTGAGCGGGAGGCATCTCTGGTACTACTATGGCGGTTTTTTCTTGTG
>RDPX01000006.1:3027773-3068167 GCA_003991215.1 Morbakka virulenta | reverse complement strand
GGTGGATTCTCTGGTACAACAATGGTGGTTTTCTTTTGTGTTTTATTTAAACATTCTCATCTGTTCGACATTAAGTCAATTTCTACACTTGGAAAGCTGTTTTGCGCTTGTGGTGGTGGTTTCTCGGATACAACAAGGGTGGTTTTTCTTTTGTTTTATTTAAACATTCTCATCCGTTCGACATTAAGTCAATTTCTACACTTTAAAGTCTGTTTTGCGCTTGTGAGGGTGGATTCTCTGGTACAACAATGGTGGTTATCTTTTGTGTTTTATTTAAACATTCTCATCCGTTCGACATTAGGTCAATTTCTACACTTTAAAGGCTGTTTTGCGCTTGTGGGGGTGAATTCTCTGGTACAACAATGGTGGTTTTCTTTTGTGTTTTATTTAAAGATAGAGTCTTCGTCGAGGAAAGTGTTTTTAACCGGAACCCAACAGAAACATACACAATAATATTGCAAACGATTAATAAAACGAGGAGAAAGGAGAAGATACTTTATTGTTTTTTCAACATGGCGGCAGCATTAGTTGTTTTCTTCACTGCAAGACCGATGGGTCGGGATTGCTTGTAATATACCCTTCACGCAATGAAAGAATTGCTGATTACTGAACACAAAAAAACATCTTTGCGACCTGGAGGAAATAAAAAACATAGTATTTCTTTATTAGCTTTATAGAGCTGTAACACCTCACAATTACCTACGAGATTCTGTTAAACGAGGAATGATCCAAATGGTAGTCAATGTCTAGATTTAATTTTGTGTTCTTCTTGCAACTTTTAAATGTTGTTGCTTTCCCCCTACATACAACTTGCCTTCATTTGATAGAGCATGTTATGTTTTAATAGTGTAACGTAAAAGAAACAAAAGAAGTCCATTACACCCTAAAATAAAAACTCTGTTTCTTTTATTGTTGGTTTCTTTTTGTTTGCAACCAAAGTATTTTATTAAATACAAGAATTTACGTTTTACCGATTATTGTTCTTCTGCACTTTTCTTTTGGCAACATTTCTCAGGACCCCTCAACCTGGAGCTTTAAACGGCCACAGCTTAATGTTATGTGCAGTGAAAATTGACAGTCAAAATATTTACTGTGTTTACCTTGTTTAAAGTATGAATTCAGAAATTAATCAAATTATCCGTCCCACAGATAAGCACCGTATTCAAATATACGTTCTATTACTAACCAAATTTGTTTATTGTTTATTTCAAATAAACAGACGTTGTAGGAAATATAGAACCACTTTGCATTCAGAAATACCTTTGGTGCACCGAAGTTCTTTTGTTTAGTTTAGATATTTAGCATTCCAAGTATTTATTCAGTGTATCAACTGTAATTGTATCAATTGTTGTCAATATGAAGTGTATAGATAAAATACTAACAACGTCTTTCTTTCTTTGTGCGTTTTCTAAGTAGTAATGTACTCCCAATCTTATAAATATCTAAACTATAAGGTAATATGTGGGTATTAGTTGCCCCAGGTTGCCATTTTACGTGACAAAGTACTGCCCTTAATTAGTAAACACATGAATAGCCCAGTCTTTGACCCCGTTGCAGTAGTGGACTTGTGGAAAGCTTAGTCTAGTCTTAAGTACAAAAGTAGGAATCCTTTATCTTCAAGATGATCCATTGCCATTTCTTTTCTTTTTTGATTGTGAACTGATGCAAACTGAAATACGCAATATCCAAGTGGAGAATGCAGGACAAAGCCTTTGTCTAGCTGACTCTTTCCTCCTAGTAGACAGGGAACCCACCTTGCAAAAAAGTCCTTGAGAGGTTCCTCTAATCATCAGATAATAAGGCAGAAACACTTGAAATATCCTGTAGCTCCATGGATATGTGACTGTAGCTTTTTTCGGTAGGTTGCTTTGATATCCCTCCCTTGCTTTATGCTATGACAACAGGTTGGAAGAGACTTGACTTGTCCATTCATCAGTAGGTTACAAGAAAAGAAAATTTGCTTGTGTTTGTCTCAATGTTCCATCTTTTTCCTGTATAACCCACATAATGTCGTCCTATAATGTGTAAAATGTTAAGTCTATCAATACTTGCTAAATTTGATTCTTTAAACCCACACAATGACGTCCTTTCTGTGTCTATTAGCGGAATTGAGGACCTTTAGTTCAACTTGCCATTTGTTCAATGCTTTCTCCCATTGATCACCAACATGAATTTGTACTATTTTAGATGAATCAATAATTCTGTAAGCAACATTGATTTTGAGTTATTTCTACTTCGTCATGATTCTGACACAAAGTTCATACATTAGATGGCTCTCTATTCACAATCGGATGTTACAACAATCTAAAGTACCTTATCTTGAATCCTCTCTCTTTCAAGCAACTTGAAAACTGGATTTTACATAAAAGTTTCTTTTCGCTGGCCCTTTCTGAGTTGTTGATGCTGTATATAATAGTGCTGACAAGTCCTTAGAGACCTATCGTTCTAGCACTACTTTTGCGTTTGGCGAATTCAATTGTTACAATCAATAGTTAAGGTACTTCTGTCGACTTATGTGACCAGTAGTTATTCCCTATAATTCTTTCTGACTACTTATCTCACACAGAAAATTGACTCTCCTACCAGTCTTTGTTGTCCAGACAATTGTTTGAGAATTTATTCCCTTTATTTTGGGTCATCAGATCATGGAGTGATCACTGTCAATATTAAATCCGCACTTGGTGCTGGTGTAGATCAGCTCTATTATCTTAAGACTTCAGACTTTTTAAAGACAGGTTAATATTGTTTTCGTTCCTTTCTCCGAAATGTTTACTTTGGGATACCTACCCCTGATGGTGCAGCTCATTTTACAAAGTGATTTCAGATTAGTATTGACACTTTGATTCCTACCAGTAGTTACGATTAAGCCTCACTTTCCCCCATTAGATTAACAAACAGTGTGTGCTTACAGTTTCCCATCAAAGTGGTGTTTATCACCTTTTTTCACTGCTGGTGTTCTGGCTGTTACCACAGACTGTAATTGTCCATCTATGAATATTATTGGAGAGAGAGACGCGTCATAGTTCTTAATATTTCCAAAATTTTACACAAGGTATGTATGTAAAGGTATGTAGGTGGCATGGTATGCTGGCTTAGTGTTCAACAGCTTTGTATATAGTACTGGTAGGAGACACTATCAGACCATTTATTTCTGGTCATAATGTGCATATGACTTGAATCAACGTTGCCACTGCTATGTATTTTATCAGCGTTGGAGCTCCATAAGGTTGTTTTGTGATCCACTTTTATTTTTTCAACGATCTTCATGGCAGGGTTTTTTAATGCATCATAATTTATGGTGATTACTGTAGCCGTGGCTTAATGGTTAGTGCGGTTGCACCTTGACCAAGAGGTTCCGGGTTCAATTCCCCGAGCGGGTGAAAGGACTTTGGGACTTTACTCAAGAAAAAGCCATTGATTGGCGTCAGGAGGGGTATCCGACCAAAAAATTTCTGACTGCTAAAACAAAAGGGCACCGTCTGAGCCCCAGTTACAGGAGAAAATGACATAAAAACCAACAAAAAAGATTTTTGGTAATGATAAACGTTATATAAATAGAAACATGCGTATACGAAACAAATAGCTCTAATTAAATGAAAGTAAGAAATTCGAGCAGAGTTGGAAAGCCAAAAGCAAAAGCAGAGAGTTATTTCAAATTGTAAGACTTCTTTAAATTAAAAAAAAACCAAGCAAATTTTTGTATCAGAAGAAGGAATGCAACTCTTTAGAGCACAAATTTATGTCCTGTTTTACCCTAATCGAAAATGTCAAAAATATTTTCAGCATCTGAAGTGTTCTACTTTTGTTCAATCATATCATTTTCTTCAACATGGTCAAGACATTGTAGATACTTGTCTTTAGAGTCACATTTACTTTCCCTCTTTTGGTCCCTTTGTGGCTCTGGCTGTGCGTACCTATACAACAATTGACGGGCAAGTCACATTTTAAAAGCACACCAGATTTTATTTCATATTTTAAGAAATACGTTTTGGAAAACAACAAAAAGATATTTAAAATATCGCAAGAAATAAGCAACCCTGAAACTAACCTTACGTACTGTTTCTTTAATTTAAAGAAGACGTTTTCTACACTTTGTTATGACTCTGATGACAATAGTTGCTACTTACGAGGGTTAGAATTTGTAGCTGGTCATATGCTGGTCTTCAAGCTACTAAAATTGGGAGGAGGGAAGTGACTGGTAGCTTACGATGATAGAGTTACCAAACTTATGTTCTTTAGTACTTAAATAGATTGTAGGCATGTGAGATCGTAAAATGAGCCAGTTGAGCACTAGAGAAAATGTCTGTTTTGAATTTGCTTCGAATTACTTTCTCTTATGAGCTTTCCTAGGATTCTTGCATACACTTAGTTAGTATATTTGCTTTTCGTAAGGTTTGGTCATTGATCATTGATGAAAGGACTATCTCCAATCATAGGTCATTTTGTATTTTTACAAAGCTTGAGTTCGTCCTTTCATGGAGTACTTTTCCCATATTTGAACAGGTGCAGCATTTTGCTATTCTTACTTCCTTAATCGGCAACTTAGTCAAGTCCTCAATATGTATGGTCCTGGTCTTGCTTCAACTCTGTTACCCATGTCACATCACGTATGTCAACATTCTTACCCTTTTCTGTCATTGTTACTACGGAAAGTGCCCTGACGAACTTTCTTCTTTTGTTGCAGATCACTCTGTGCCATCTCAGCTAACTCACTACTCATACCATCTTTATGGTTCCAAGGGAGAGGAGGCCTCTTTACAAAGACTCTTTTTATTTTAAATGGACTGATATCTTTCAGTTTTTAAGTGAATTCAACCCTTTACTCGTAGACGTCCTCGATTCACAGTCTCATGTAGTCTTTCTGTCTTAAATGTCCTAAACAAAATTATCTGTATTCAAAGTCCATTGCAGCTGTTCTGTCTTAAAATCCCAAACCAAGATTCATGCCCTGTTTAAAACTGTTTGTTTAAAACAAATCAACTGACATTTTCGTTCTCCATTAAAAGTGAAAATATGAAATAAAGGTTGAGTAAGTAAAGCCACTGTATAGAAATGAAATACGAGAATGTGAAAAAAGTATTCTTAATTTTGTCAATACTTAAAAAATAATTTTAAAAACTTTCTTAGAAAAATCATTAACTTATCAATGAAAGTCATGGTTTTTCTTATAAGTTGTTTTACAAAAAAGTTTTAATTTTATCGAAATTGTTTTCTTTACTGTCTAAATTGGAAAATCGGTTACTGAATAGCGCTTCCATAAAACTACCAATCTTCATCGGGACTCTCACGTCCCTAATCAAGACAATAAGGCATATATCTCTTCTTTTGATGGCATATTTCTCTTCAAGAAATAGCAGAATTTGGGAAGTAATAGAAGCTAGTTTAGTGAATTACCTTTAGCATAAAAAGGGTGGTGTGTGAGTCAAAAATTGAAGGGCGATTAAAAATACAAAGAAAAAAAAAGATTTTCAATGGATTACTGTCAATCCTTTTGATACCAAAGGGGTTACAATGACATATTAACCTGCTCGATCAAGTAAATGCTGTAGTTTGTAATTGTAATCTGTCAGTATTTCTTACATCATAAAGGCCCACGAAATTCATCAGTCGTATTTCTTCCCTTGATAGACAAGGAAGTAGTTCCATGCGGTTTTTAATACTCTACGATAGATCTAGAATAAATTTATAGGAAATTATGATGAGATCAGTGATATTTTATTGTATCGAGACTTGGACTCTGGGTGGGGAAGAGATAAGCATACCTAAAGATGTTAAAGTTGATGTTATAGATCTCACTTAAACAACTTGAAGAAACAGTAGGAGTAAACTGTGTTAAGTAGAAAGTGATTGAAGCTGGGGATTAGATAATTCTTACACTCTGGTAAAAGAAACTGGACAACCCCGTAAGAATTCAGGATAATGATAGAAAAATATGTGGTTTTCTACAAAGGAGATAGATTCATCAGGCAAAAACGGGTGTCGAAGGAAAATGGATAACAGGCATTGTATCAAATAGTATAGAGACGAAAAGCATGGCTAAAGAAGGAAGGAAGGACTGACATTCTTTAAGACGTAACAAACGCTGCTGTAAGGAGCGAGTAGAATTTTGTTTAGCAAGTTCTGAAAGTATTCTATTCTACATTGAACAAAGAGGATAAAATAACAAAATAAACAATCTCAAATTGAAGTCCAATTTTTGTCTACCACAATATGTCATTCCATCTTCTTTTGCGTTGTTTCCCCGTCATTGAAGGCTTTACATACACACTAAAAGTGACAACGATAAAATTTTTACATTGCTTTATGGGCATTCACAAGCTATTTTATTTACAGAAGCTATCAATAAGAGAGAAAAAAACCGCACTAAATACGTGACTTGGGTTTTCGACGTTGATAAGTTGAAGGGATTCCCTAAAAGCGAGAGGCAAGACGTTTTCCCTGACGACTCCGAGAAATGAACCAAGGGTAACTGATCATACTAAGATGGGACTAAAGAAATTAGAGGACAGTGTCAAAATTGGATTGATTAACAATAGATTCCTAATGGGAAGATGGAAAGAATCCTTTTAAAAACAACTTAGTACTGTGTGTCCAGAGCAAATAGCCGGCGTGGAGAAGATAAGTGAAGATTTTATGTCTATCTTAAGCAAAGATGGGAAATGCAATAAAATTTTAATAATATTAGACAAAGAGTTAAAATTTAAAGTACATGACGTTAACATGATGAATGACCAACCCATCGTACAGGGATCTGTGCAGAATTGTCGAAAGAATAAATGTTTAGCTTCGGGATCAGCTAGAAGAATCAGAGGACTTGTCCACAAGAAATTATCAGTTGGGGCCTTTCTCACCAAGTGGGAGAAAGCCGTTTTGATTTTTGGACGTGAAACAGTGGATACAGTTGTTAAGTAAGGATTATGAAAAATGAAAAGGTTCCCGACTATTTTATTGTACCCAAGCTGAAAATTACAAACATATGATTTCATAAGAAGGAAGAACATCATATTTCATTCAAGCATACAGCTTGATTATATCATAAAAGTGTGAAAGGTAAAAGGTATGTGACGTGTGAGGAAATTTTAGGGCAATTTGCTACAGCCTATCACTGGTTATTAGTAAACGTGATGAGAATTGATAAGCCAACGAAGTTTGGAAAAAAATCCTGGAAAAATGAAATTTTGGAAATTATGAACAGAGAAAGCACAACTATATAAGAAAGAAGGGGACCAATTAAAGAATGTTGCTGACTTGCAACAGGGGTAAATGAAAAATGGGCAAAATTGAAATAAGTACTTCTTTAGGGGAATGATCAGGATCCGAGTAGCTGCTGGAAATAATTCAAGATGTGGAAATCATTCAACAAGAAGCAGGAGGTTCCTTAAGACTCGATGCAAAATATGGTCGATGTGAATATTTAAGCAGGAAAGAATTACCTTGAATTCTGTAAATTATGGAGACAAAGGAATAGCGAAAAAGCAAAATAATCCAGAATAATTGTTAAAAGAAAAAGCATATAACATGAAGTTTTGTCACAAAGTGACACCTACGAACCGTCATTGATCGTAACACAACTTTAAGGAGAGTACCACAGATGAAGCAGAAAGCTGTACCATTTGCTTCTTGAACTAAACAAATAATTTGAGTCTCAAAGGGAATTTTTATTTGATATTGTAACATCATGTGAATGGGTTCAGTACTGAAGCTGGTACAGAACAGGGCTTAAAAAGTATGCACTGCACTTGAGTTAAGCCTTTTTCTTTGCAAAGAAAGAAGCCATAAGGACTTTTGGAATACGTTGCATTAGATGATATGAAAGTAATTAAAGACGAGTTAAAATTTAGTGATAGAGTACAAAAACAAGAGAGAATCTAGTGAAAGACAAACTGAAGGTGAAAAGGTCAAAATCTAAGAAAGCTGTTATTTAAAGATAGGGCGTTACAAAAGTGACAACCATGTACTTCGACAGGAAAAATGTTTTTGAAAGGTAAAAAAATTAAAAGGGAATTGTGGAGGCTGTTAAAGGACCAGTTGATGGGATGGAAGAAATTTAGACATTTAGCGAAAACTCAATTATAGTAGAGGATAAGCAACTCTAACATATTTTAATGCTGAGCTGTAGCGTCCAGCCATTAGACAAATGATCCGAAACCTAACTCCTTTGCAAGCAGAAAAAGATTTGTTGGATCAAGAAGAAGTGGGAAAACAAGAGAGAACAGACTAAGATGGCATGAAAAATGTATGAGAAGGAAAAAGGAAAATCGTAAAAACGTCAAGGAAAATCGTAAAAACGTTAGAAAAATGGAATTAGGTAGGGAAAAAGGGTGTTGAAGACCACAGTCAGAGTGGATAAATAGTAACATGGCAACCAATAGCAGCGGGATTATAGAGAACAGATCTAGGAAGAAGGAAACTGTCGAGGGAAAAGTTCAGAGTGAGTGACCCCTAAAACAAGAACAAAGACATCCGAAAGAAAGAACAAGAGAATAAATTCAGCAAAGGTTTTAAGACTACATTAAAGTGTTATAGCTAATTTTTAATTGAAATTAGGTGTTACACAAAACCATATCTAAACCATAAACCCACTTTTTGGTGCCAAGTATTATGAAAATTGACTTGTACTAAGTACCTCACTAGCCCAATACCCTCTTTTGCCATGCCATTTTTAACATTAGTTTTATTAAGTCATTAGACACTTAAAAACTACTTAAAATACAAAGGTATTCAATATAAGAGTTTCGTTAACTTGATATAATCATCGAGAAAAAACAAACGAATCAAAGATAAATAAAAAATTATGTAAATCTATGATATTCCATGTTATTTTCTACTTAGTCAAATACATAAATATATTGGTATGTCATATATTTCTTATACATTTCTATTTTTACAAGAATTACAAGAACTTACTATATAGCTTAACATAACAAATTAATATTTTACCTTTAATTATTTAAAAAGTAGAATGGCATTTAATTGCTAAAGATCATTTGTGGCATTTATTCCTATTGTATCCATTGCAGTTTTTCTGGCATTTTTCAATGATTGAATCAATATCACAACAGAGTTGGTCTTAAAATAAAAAGTGGAGTATATAATAGTGCTTTTCAATGGATATTTTTGAGTTTAGAAAAGCTCTACTTTCTTCACCAATTCATGTATCGTTATAGCAGGCTCTCTAGATTGTTTAGCAATGATACTTTCCATGATAATCCTAACATTCGCAAGGATTCGATGAAACAAATTATGGAAAAAGATATAATTGAAACAGTTCGCTAGAATGTGGAGCAATGCACACCTCTTTTTAATCATCACGATGTAGCAAAAATCAAGGTTAAGGCAATTTTGATTGTAGTGGGTTTGGGGTGGAGGTTCCTATTGGCTATCATTTGTGATACACGCTACAAATACAGTGAAACTCAATGTGAAAAAGAATCTGATTTGACTGGATCGGATAGATTTTGTACTAATGATATCTTGCATGACATTAGTTCGAATCATAAAGTTGCAGTGAAAATCAATGAAGAAAAGGGTCTGTTTGCAAGGAAACGCATATATCGAGGACAAAAGACATCCTGCACCAAGCCTATTTGAATTTTCGAAATGCACCGAAAATTCAAATAGGCATGGTGTAGGCTGTCGTCGTTGTTTGTATACATCGTTTATTCTTCTTCTTGGATAAATCCTTACATAAATTCTGGATCTGATAATTTAATAGCTCTTCCACCATGGCACATTTTTCTTAGCTGTTTTTTTCTTAATTCCAAGGAGTCTAGTTACAACACAGCCTGTTGCCCTCAAAATATCATTACATTGTGAGAGGTTTTTGCAACCTAAATACGCTGCAACTTTATCTACTCTAGCGGTTGTCTCTTTCAGTTTCCTTCTATCACAAAATCGGAGGTTTATAGGGGCGTCCCGCTCTTCTTTGGAGAGCTCTTCCTCTAGCATATTCAAAATTTCCATGTCATCGTCACTTACGCTATCTCGTGGATTTCCCCCAGGGATTTGTTCAATATTTTCTGTTGGTGCATTGTCAGCATTTTCGTTTTCAAGCATAAAACTATTTGTCACTAACTGTTCGGGGTTCTTGCGTATTTCCTATCTGAATTTGCTCACATGGGCGTTCTATTTTCCTCCGGATTTCCTCCTGTTATACTTCTGACAACCATCTATTATTTAATTCAATCTATAATTGAACACAATCTATCAATTTTTTTTACAGAAGAGGGAACATTAGCGTGGAACTTCTTTGCTGAGGTTCCTAAGTGAAAAACGTTCACGTATGTCATGAGCTTCAATTTAGTTTTAAAAAATTCTGTTTTTGATAAAAACTTGAAAAGTAGTAAAAAAAAGTAGGCTTGTATAGGTTCCACTAGTTGTGTCAAATGATGCTTCGTTAATAAAAAATTTATATCTGTTTATTTTGTACACGAATACAAAATTAATATACGTATACTAGGCGGAGAAATGTTAAGACAAAATCAAAACAACAATAACATTGGAATGAAAAAACGCTGCAAGAACAATTAGGATAATTCGACAACAACATAATTATCTCATTGAAAAAAAAATAAAATGTTCGGTTTGTTGGATGATCTATATAATTTATCAATTAAGCAGCTTCTCCCTTCTCTTAAAGTAGTTTTCCTTTATTGATTTTCTTTGTCATAGCAGTAAATCTTATATAGATAAAATCATTTTGTCCATTGATTTAGTAATACCCAATTACTCCAACGGCTACATGTTGAATTGATGTAAAAAATATTGAAAAATACCAGATTTATCTTCAAAACGATTTCTTTTTAATTCCTAGTTTTTCGATTCTTTCAAACATTTGTATTATAAATTATCCACAGCGATGACTTAATACTATTCTATTCATAAGAGCCTTAAGCTCTTTATATAGTTAAGTTAGTGTGGATTAAATTGCTGAAGTAGATAAAATTTGAAGCCAAATCCATAATATACCGATTTATTGAGCAACTAAAAAAGTAGAATTCAATTAGCATGAATTTCTGTCAATAAAAAAATTACGTTTGGGGTTGAAAATGAGGGTTAGAAAGTGAATTTATTGATAAAAATTAAGATTAGTTTAATTTCTCGAGAAACAAACAATCAAGAGTCACGCAGGCCGTGCAATTATTAATTGAAGGTATTAACGTGTAAGGGAGAAGTGCAAGTGATCGAAGCTGCATGAAAATGGAATGAAAATCAAGAAGACTTTTTTGTAAACCACTGAACATTTACACTATCTTTTAATAAGGAATAAAACCCAGTGTTTATTTCTGTTTAAATAGTACCGATGTCTAATTAGCGCAACCAGATAGGGTGGTGATAGTTAAATGTGGCGTTAACTAAAAAATAAAAGAATTTTTTTGTGGCTTCCAACAGTAACACTCTTACTGCAGAAGTGGGATGCCACTCTACTTTTATCTGTATTTCTGTGCGTAATATTTATCTAGTTAGTATAATGAGCTCAATCATACTGATAGGGTTTTCTTCCTTGTTTCTTACAAGCACAAACCCGAGAAAAGGGACTGCAGATCTGAAATATGGTGTCAAACGTGAAAAGGGAAAACAAGCAAATCCTCATCTTGCTTAAGTACTGAAGCAACAAGCGTGATTCCTGCGGTGCAATAACCCTAGAGATGACATGATGTTTAAATATACAAAACACAGCATTATCTTTTACCGAAACTAATAACTGAATAAATAAATAAATAAATAGATAAATAAAAAAATGAATACATAAATTAATTAATAGATAAATAAATAAAAATAAATATATATATAAATATATATAAATATATATAAATATATATATATATATATATATATTCCATTTCATTGCTTCAGGTAACTACTTGCCGATTTCACTAGTACCTCATTTAAAACTACCTATGCCTATTTTTAAAGTAATGGCGGTTGAACAATTGCACAAGACAATCACTTTTACTTTAGCCTACGATTTACGTCATAGGCAATGACGATAATGGTATTACATCATTACAATGTTCAACACAATACAAAAAAAGCAGAGATCTTCTAGTTATAACTTGGATAGTTAAGGGGCACTATACTTCTTGAGTGAAAATAATACTACAGATAAATCTCTACACCCGTTTCATTTCAATTTAAAAATGNTATATATATATATATATTCCATTTCATTGCTTCAGGTAACTACTTGCCGATTTCACTAGTACCTCATTTAAAACTACCTATGCCTATTTTTAAAGTAATGGCGGTTGAACAATTGCACAAGACAATCACTTTTACTTTAGCCTACGATTTACGTCATAGGCAATGACGATAATGGTATTACATCATTACAATGTTCAACACAATACAAAAAAAGAAGAGATCTTCTAGTTATAACTTGGATAGTTAAGGGGCACTATACTTCTTGAGTGAAAATAATACTACAGATAAATCTCTACACCCGTTTCATTTCAATTTAAAAATGATGATTCGTTGTCTTTAGACAGTTTCGCTTCATCACCAAAAACGTTTTTCTCGTTTGCAATGTTCGCATACACCAAAAAATGATAGTTCACCACATACTTCAAAATTTAAATTTTTTTTGTAATTTTTTTCTGCCTTGTCCTACTAGGGTGCGAAATGACTGACGAAATTCTCTGTTACCAAATGCGTAGCAGAAAGGGTTTATGAGACTGTTTATGTAACAAATCCAATTGCTTACATTCCACAAATAGGATGGGATGTCATTTGGGCAAAAGGGTTTGATTAAAGCTAGAATATTATACATAGCCCAAGTTGATATGAAGGAAAGCAGTAATAAGACAACCATCTTTGCTGCCTTCCTATGTTTTCCAATAGATCCACGTCGGCGCAAAATCGTGTTTCGTCGTAAAAGCAACGTGTCTCTTTTGCTGAATAATGAATCGGACCTTGATCTATCACCAAAACCATATGAACGTTTTCTCCCACTGTCTTTATGGTAAAGTACTCGCATCCCAGTAAAATCGACAGAACAACTTTTTTTTCTTGCTCTTGGTGGGGCCGATTCACAGTCCCGGGTGTTGGTACTATCAGACTGTAACTTACCAAGCAAATTGTCTGAATGATTAATCTGAAGACCAGAATAATCTAATGAGCAGCTTTTTTTTCTGAAAAACGTCGTAACTACTGGGGAAGGAAGAGGCCCTACACCTGAAGGTTTCCTTTTTTGGGAAGAATTTTGCTTTTCCGGACTTTTCATGATGGCGGTTTCCTTCTGGTTCTCTAAAGGAAATGTCTTGATTAGGGGAATAATTCTTTCATTGTCGTTGATTGATTCAGATTCGTCAACCTCTGGAGTAAATTCATGCAGTTTTGCCTGTCGGACAATATTCAAATCTATTGATCTGTTTCTGGGCAAAAGCGTATTTTCCTCTGAACTTTCTCTTCGTTTTAATCGTTTCTTTTTTTTACTTACAAAATCAGCGCTACTTCCAATATGAAATTGCAAAGTGACGAGTGCAAAATCCCGAATACGATCTGTGGTAAGTCTATAGATTTTGAAATAGAGAACAACCATCGTAGCAACAGGAATATAAAATGTAAGCATCCCCGTCACAAATGTAATTGGAATACTGTCAGATAAGAACTGGACATAACATTTATGGTTATCTACTGTCCTTCTACCCACCATGTACTGATAACTTAGGATCAGCGGTGCCCATATTAACAACGAGCCAACCCAAACAGTAGCTATAATGATTTTGGCTTTGAAAGCAGTTCTGTTTACTTTATGTAAAAAGGGCCTTTTCAAGTTTAAATATCTATCAACACAAATAGCAACCAAATTGAAGACTGATGCTTGACAACAAGCGTAATCGATTGAGAGCCACATATCACAGACAAGTGATCCTAAGGGCCAATATTCCAACAGAAGATACATCGTGTAAAGATTTGTCGAAAAGATCCCAACCAACAAGTCTGATGCTGCTAATGATAAAATGAAGAAATTCGATATAGTGTGAAGTTTTTTATTAATTTTGAACGAGAGGAAAACTAAACAATTACATGCTATGATTGCCATGCTGATTAATGTTGATACAATAGACACGATTACGATCAGAGTGACAGAATTTTTCCCGTTCACTGCAAATCCATATGGAGAACTTTTCCCGTAGGATGAATGACTTCCATTCATTAATGTTTGATTTCTGTTTTGAGAAAGATTTTTTATTTCATTAAGTAAATTTTTATCCCAAAACGTGGTCATTGGTGTAGCGTTCGAAACATTAGTTACTTGCTCCATGAAGTTATGATACAAACAATTCTCCCCATAAATTTCGTTCCAAATATAGCTGAGTCTGAAATTAACTAACTGGTAGTCAATAGAATTAATCAATACAAGATGTCATTTTAACTTACTGTCCAAAAACGAGACCATTGTGATAGTTGCTGTATCGATTCCATAACGTCTATAATAAAAGTGATTCTTTCTATGAAGTTGATTCAAAATATCGACAGTTCGAAAGCATGTGTACTCATACTTGATAAAAATAAGAAACATAAGATCATTCAAATATATTGTTCGAGACAAAGGTTTTTGTGCTTAGTACTCGAAATGATTGGTATTTACTTCATTAAACGGTTGAAATAATCGAATGCATCCATGAAGTTTGTTCAAAATATCAATGAATTAAAACCATGTTTCAAAAGAATCGATTTACAAGAAACTCACTAAAACTTACTAAAAAGAAGTTTCTTTAATGTTCACTTTAATATTTACTGCCATATCCATTCGTAACAGAAGACAATTTTCATTATTGGTACACACCTGGAGTAAAAAAAACATAATCGTTTGTTACAGGTGACAATTGAAATGTTAGTAAAAACAGTACAGTAGGAAGTTCGTCACGCAAATGACGATTGAACAATATTCTATTGTTAGGAAAAAACCTAATCGGTACAAAGAAGTTATTTAATGGTTGAGATACAATTCGATAGGCAAAGAAA
The DNA here is from genome assembly GCA_003991215.1 of Morbakka virulenta. Lineage (NCBI taxonomy): Eukaryota > Metazoa > Cnidaria > Cubozoa > Carybdeida > Carukiidae > Morbakka > Morbakka virulenta. The sequence goes on along the minus strand of RDPX01000006.1, from coordinate 3,053,197 downwards.
ATTTGATTTACTATTACTACGTACCAAGATATACGTCACAAATAAAAAATTATCCCAAAAACTTTGTGATTGATTTTTTTAATATTTAATTTTGTTGACAAGAGAGAGCAATCATTGGGGAAGAAAAATATTAATGGAAGTTAGCTCACAATTATATGAATTGTAATAATGCGAAAAATTTTGAAAACATTCGTTATTTGATTTCCAGAAGAGCAAACTTTCTGCTAATATTCATTAACATTTCAATAGGGTTGAATAAGGTTTATCTATGACGATTATTAATTTTATACGCAAAAGGCCAATGTTTGATACAATTTAATCTATATATAATCTATATATATCTATTCATTGACAATGATTATTCATATCAATATAACTCCTCGTGTGGAAATTTGGTATGTAAATTTGTATTGGGATAGGAGTTAACAAGGATACAAGAGAGTCATTGCTATCAATACAAATGTTATGATTTAATCAATGAAATTTTTCTGTCAATATTAAATAAAGACTAGAGCGTCACCCCTCCGACCCTCCGTAGAAGAAATTTCACGAAGTAAGATAGCACGGAATGATATTGATTTTTGCGTTTGATAAAAAACCCCACTCATTAATGATTTATTAACTTGGGGCTGTGTATGGAAACTGGAATAGATGGAGATCAAAAGCCCGCTGGGTAAATGACATTAAGGACACCATCGGTTTGTTGGTGAGGCAAGTGGTGAGATATAGAGCGGAAGTAGGAGTACCACGATGGGTCAGCTAAATGATTTTTGCTTCAATTGATGATGAAGTCAAAACAAGAAATAGCTTGATTTTGGAAGTTGGAATCACAGAAGGAATACATTACAGATGCACTAAAAAAAAAGAAGAAAATATCTGATATCAAGAAGGGAAAGGTTTACCAAACAACTGTTTAGCATCATATGAAGGAAAAATCTAGAAAATTAATATACCTTTTATTAAAGTGTACGTATCTACATGATGTTATTACTTCCAATATAATATAATATAATATAATAGCATAAATTTGCCATTGCACAAAAAATGTTTAGAAAGATCTAATGATTTCGTATGGCAAGGTGAGACTTTACTTTATCAATATTTTAAAAGTTTTTTCTTGGATATTTATAACAGCACTAGGACACTAAATATATTTATAAAATTTTTGTAATATTTATACTGCCATTGATAAATTAACAATTAATGGGCCTAATAAAAAATTAACTCTACTCTCCATTTTGCTCTACCTAAGTAATGCCTTTGCCAACTTAGCTCTCTGAAGCTTAAACGAAGGGGCATATATATATATATATATATATATATATATATATAGCTTGGTCTGCAAACGCCTTTCGCCGTCCCACTGCTCATCAGTGCAGATGGAAACATCTGAATTCCTGCATTCCATACAAAGACCCGCATCAATTGCCATTAAGACAACATATATATATATATAATTACTATTACTATAATTACTATATTATTACTATATTATTATTATGGCTGATGCCTTTAAGTATCTCGGACATAAGTATGTCTTTGAAATAATCAATCAATCTCACAAATCCAAGATTCTCTCTGTTTTACAAGGTCTTCCTAAACAAATTGATGCTTTACCTGTTCATCTAAAAAAACCTGAACCTCTATAATGAATTTGCCCTCCCAAAGGTTTCCTGGCACCTTACTGTTTCAATGTTTCTAAAATTTGGGTTGCAGAGAATCTCAACAACCTTTTCTCTAAATACATACCCCAGTGGATTGACCTGCCTATAAGTGCCACTCTAGTTCCATAATTCTTTCCGAAAATCAATTTGGACTCAACTTGTTGCCACCTACCACAAAAACATCTACAGTGACAAACTGTCGCCGGTAACGCTTTGAAGTTGTCATCAAATGATATTACCTGAACATTGTGGAAAAACACAAGCAATAGTACCAATATAAAACACGATATATATAAAAATACAGAAGAAGTTTTTGAAAGCTGTGCATACAGAACACAAGGAGTTTAACAAAGGCATCTTACTACTCAAGGTACCATCCTCTCATTTCTGTTTGACAATGCAACTTCAAAATACAACAAGCTTTGATCTGAAGTTCAGGGTAAGCTGCGCATAAACATCTTCAACTTTACCATTTGTTATTTGAATAACACCCTTGCAGCTGGGAAAAATCTATCCAAATGTAACTTCAGCTTATCTTCTTCTTGCTCTTACTGCTTTGAACCAGAAACCCTTCTTCATTTTGTCGCCGGCTGCAAAACGTACCGCAGGAAGGTCGTTGTACTTGGGGACACAACTCAGCATTACAGTTTTTAGCAGGAGCTCTCAAATGTCTTGAAGGCTGTACAATTTACGCTTATAAATGTGTATTCTTATCGCCATGCATTATAACTGGAGATGCCTTGCGACCTGATTTGCTCTTAGTTACTCCACAATGTAGGAACCCCCCCCACCACCACCACCACCGCCTGCAACCGTCCATAAATAATCACGTGACAGTTAGTAGTATCTACGTTAAGTTATGGTCTACCCTTTTCATTCGGTTACAGTCCTTCGCAGTAAACTAAAGTTCTATCGAATATAGTAACTAACATTACTGTAACCGAATCAATCAAATATGGATACCAAAGTTAAATACTTTGATGGCACTGGAGACGTTAATGTCTTTGTGAAGGAAGTCTCATTGCATTCGTCGCTGAAGGGATACGATGGAGAGAAGGCTGCACAAAATTTGCCCAGCAAAACTCGAGGGTCGTGCCTTTTACGTATATATGCGGTTATCTGTAACAATCAAGAAAGATGCAGGCAAAATAAAATCAGAGTTATTAAAAGAATTTCAAAGTGGTAACGTCGACAGAGAAGCTGCAATCGTAGAGTTGAACAATAGGAGACGCAAGTCAGATGAATCCCCACAAACATTTGCATACAAGATAACCACTTTGGTCAAGCTCGCCTATCCTACTTTCGATGGCAGTACTCGAAATACAATTGCCAAAGATTATTTTATGGATTAAACCCAAAATTGCAAATTGCCTTGAAATCACTGTCAAACTTCGCTGAGGCCAATATCGATAGGCTGTCAACAGAGACGATGAGATTACAATTGTCCGGTATTGATTCATTCGCTGCAAACAAATCTCAGAAATGTATGAGTGTCGAAAGTCCATCAGTGGCAGATGCAATCGCAGAAAACGTAATGGTAATATCGAAAGGCGTATCTATTAACCATCACGGGGGCAGCGACGGGGGTACAAAAGAATCTGCATCAGAAAACTTTGTTAGCAACAAATGGCGTGGCTACCAGCGAAGAGGGAAACGAAATATCTTCCCCAATAAATCTAATCCAGCAAGGACTACAATTAAAAAACATTTTGAGAGGAAAAGTGAAATTTTGCTAAAGAGTTTTCCACTGTGCTCAAGGTACAGTTTAACAACACGCTTTATTAGACACTGGAGCAAGTTGTTCTTCAATCGATGTTGGCAGCCTTGAAATGCTGGGTTTAAACAAGAACATTATCGCAACTGAACATAAACTATTCGATGCATCTAGTAGAGAAATGAACATAATTGGATCTGTAGTAGTAACCGTAAATGTAGGAAATGTACATAAAAAGCAACAGTTGAAAGTTCTCAATGAAAAAACGTACAAGCACGTATTATTGGGCAGAGACTTTCCTTCAAAGTTCGGTACGATTGAATTTTCTATGGTTGCCAATAGAGTTAAACTGGGTACAGAATGGTTTATATGCGTTTCGTCAAAAGAAAGGAGCCCGTTAGAGTGCAAAATAGTGTGTCCTTACCCCCACTCTCCGAAAACATAGTCAACGTCAAATGCAGTAACTCATTATCTTTGATAACTGCAGACTTTGAACCCAAGCCTTTACTTGGGGTACCGTGTGAAAACACTAAGCGTTGCAGAGTAATTCTAGATTTAAAAAGTATCTTTCAAATCACTTTACTAAATGTCAATAATGAGAAAGTGACAGTACATTCTAGGAAATTTGTTGGTAATTTAACGAAAGTTAACGAAAGTGTTTCAAAAATTGATCCAAAGGAAAAAACAATTTAACAAACCCCCAATTGAAAATAACTCATGGAAATAATATTTCAAACGACGAAAAGAATCAGTTAGAAACTTTAATATTCAAGTACGGAGACATTTTTGATTTTGATCCAAAAAAACCAACACTTGTACGCAATATGACGCTTCGAATAATTACAAATGATACACAGCCAGTTCACAGGAAACCATATCGCATTCCTCATGCTTGGGATGAAGAAGTTAGTAACCAAGTACAACAGATGCTTGACAATGATATTATTCGACGATCCTCGTCACCGTTGAACGCATCAGTTATTCTTGTCAAGAAAAAGGACGATTCTATGCGTTTCGTTTGTGATTTCAGAGGACTCAATGATGTAACAAAGAAGGACACATATTCTCTACCGCATATTAGCGAATTGATCGACAAAATGCAACGAGCGAAATTCTGGAGAACTCTAGACGCTACCTCTGCTTATTGGTCGATGCCGGTAACAGAAAAAACAGCGTTTTCTGTTCCAAGAGGTAAATTCGAACTTAACCCCACACCATTCGCCTTGTGCAATACTGGAGCGTCCTACCAGAGGATGATGGATATTACCTTATCTGGAATTCCTCCTGACCGCATTTTGGCTTATATGAATGCCATATGTTTTGAAACGAACCAACTCATTTCTACAGGTGCCCTAGTTGTGGAAGAAGATCCAGGACGGAAGAAGGGACCAACAAGCAACTGTATGAGCAGGAAGCATGAGCCAAAATGGAAGATCAGGCTGGAAAACAAGATAAAAGAAAAGAGAAGAGATCTATCGAGAATGGATGGGATTGAGAAAGGATGATGTGAGTGCCATGAGTATTTGGTAAAGAAATACCAGTTGAACAGTAAGACAGTCAATACAGTCAAGGAGGAATTGAGACAAAGTATAGTTGCCATCACCGCTAAAAAGAAAAGGTATCTGGAAAGACACGAGCAATACCGTCAAAATAAGTATTTTGAAAAGGATAAAAAAGATTCTATCAACAATTAGAAGGCAAAGAACAAGTGGAAATTCAACCAGATGCAGAGGAAGCAAGGGCATTTTGGAGTAACATTTTGGGTAATGGATGTGATCATAACGGTAAGGCGGCATGGCTTAAGGATATCAAAAGAGACATTAAGGTGGACACAGAACGATAAGGCACCACCATTACAGTTGAAATGGTGACTAAGGCTTGTAATAGTATGTCACCATGGAAAACTGCTGGCCCGGACGAAGTACAAGGATTCTGGATAAAGAGATTCACAACACTGCATCAAAGAATTGCAGACCAAATGGACGAGATCTTGCAGAGTGCCTAGGTTCCATCATGGATGACTAAGGGAAGGACGTTGTTAATACCCAAAGACACTTGCAAAGGAAACATACCATCAAACTATAGACCGATCATATGCCTACCCCTTATGTGGAAACTGTTAACATCAAAAATAAGCCATGAGATCTATAAGCATCTTGATGAACAAAATCTGTTACCATGGGAGCAGAAAGGATGCACAAAGGGCGGAAGATGGACCAAGGGGCAGTTGGTAACAGACAAGTGTACCATGAAAGACAGCAAGGCACGCTCAACCAACTTTGCAATGGAATGGGTTGATTATAGTAAAGTATATGATATGGTGCCTCACACATGGGTTCATGATTGTTTAGAGACATTTGGGGTTCATAGGATAAGAAACATGTTAAGAGCGAGTATGAAATCTTGGAAGACTATGCTACAGAGAGATGGAAAAGATCTAGGGGAAGTAGCAATAAAAAGATGCCGTCGGAGAGGCCCCGGTGCCAGACAAAGACCGGAGGTAAATCCGAGAAAATCCTTTCCACATAACAACAGCAACAATAATAATAATAATAATAATAATAATAATAATAATAACAATACTAATAACAATTTCATTGTTAGTGCATGCGAGACGTGAGCTCAGAAAGAGTACAAGAGGCGTCATGATAACGTAGCGAGAAAGATCTACTGGGATATATGCATGAAAAGAGGACTGGAATGCAGTAAGAAATGGTGCGAGCATACCCCTGAAGGAGTTTTGGAGAGTCGTGATGTAAAGTTGTTGTGGGATGCAAATATCCAGTGTGATAATGTGATTGAAGCAAGAAGGCCAGATTTAGTCTTGCTAGACAAGAAGGAACATACGGCAATAATCATTGACATAACAGTACCGGCGGATGCGAACGTGGCAGAGAAGGAGAAAAAAGGGTAAAGAAGTATCAAGATCTGAAAAGAGAAATAAAAAGACTGTGGAAACTGAAAAAATTAGAAGTTGTCCCTGTTGCTATTGGAGCTCTGGGATCTGTGACCAAAGGATTTGAAAAGTGGGTTGAAAAACTTGGGATTCACTGCAACTTAGGAGTACTTCAAAAGACTACGTTGTTGGGAACAGCCAAGATTTTGCGAAAAGTACTGGAGTTTTGAGAAAGAAAATGCTGGTAGCCCATGGTCATTTGTTATGACCCGCCTGTCAGCATAGAACTCGGCAATAAGAACAGCCAGACACAAGATGTGAAAAAAGATAATAACAATAATAAAATTTTTTTTTTCATCCAAACACATACAATTACAAACCTCACTAATCAAGGTAGTTTGCATTGGCTTGCATATTCAACAAAATAAAAAAATTAAATATTTTACTAACAAAATTATTAGAGCGACAATAGTTCAGGCTTTGTCCATACTTATGTTATCTCATGTTTCTACGACACAATATGTAGTATGTAGAGCGAATGGTTATGTTGGAAAGTTTGGTGGAAAGAAAGCGCTAGTGTTTGTTGTCGATGTTCAAAACGTTGCACATTTCACTGAAAGTAATACAAGATTGACCGAATACACCAAATGAGCTAATGAAAAGATTTATAAAGCTAACTTTTGAAAAGCTGAAATGTAAATCACGAATCAAAGAACTATGTTTTTCATATTTGCGAGAAGCATTTTAATTCAGGTTTGTTTCATACCCCACTGCCAATTCAAGTATGTATAACTGGTTTTGTTGTTAGTTACTATATTCGATAGAACTTTAGTTTACCGGTAGACCATAACTTAACGTAAATACTACTAATTGTCACGTGATTATTTATGGACTATTGCATTGGGGGTTCACTACATTTCTCCTTTCCTAAATAAACAAAGTTTTATTATAATCGATGATTAAATACAAATTGCACTCCAAGAAATGGTGTCAGGTAATAATCGCGGCTGTCTCGCTCTTTTAGGACGTTCTCTATCTAATTCACTGTTTTCGACTTCGTTGTCTGTACCGGAATCTGAATCTGAATCTAAATAATCGCTGTCCTCTGACAATTCACTTTCACTTGACTTCGATTCTGCATCCGATGTTATGTTCGAGATAGGCTTATTTCGAAATCCGTTGTCTACAACTGGTGAAAGACGGTAGTGATGAACTATCTTGCGTTTCTTGCGAGCGTTTTCGATCTGGAAATTTACTCCATTAGGTAAGTTGGAGATGATTTTCCACGATCCATCTTTACGGGATGGGGGCAATTTTTGATTTTCGCCAGTCTTGTAATGCTTAACTTTAAGCCAAACGTGTTGTCCTTCAGAATAATCAATAAAACGAAGATTTCTATTGTACTGGTGTTGCATTTTCTGCTTATTTACCTCTACAGTGTCGATAACATGAGAAAAAAGATCTTTCATTGATGAACTCGTCGCATATTCGAATTCTGTCGGTTACATTTTATCGTGTTAATTTGGAGATAAATTGTCAAGCGCGATATCTTGAGGTAAAACGGCAGATCTTCCGAAAACGACATTGTATGAAATACAATGAGTGGCTTTGCTCTCACTAGCGTTTAAGGCGAACACTAATCCAGGTATTAGGGAACGCCATTTGCGTTGTTGTAAACCACGATGTAGCAAAACAGCACGCAGTAAATCCTTGAGAGTACGAATATTCCTTTCAGCGAATCCATTAGCCTGACTATGATATGCCGAAGATATACGCTTTTCAATTCCGAGTTCATTGCAAACCTCAGTCATAACTGCTCCATCCACGTTCGAGTCTTGATCAGATTAACAGATAGAAAGGGGTGCCGTGAATATAAATCCAGTTTTGCAGTAAAGCATCAACTATTTTCGGTGCCGTCTGATCTTTTAAGGGTACGGCTTGTACGAATTTCGAAAAAATATTACCAATGAACAGAAGATACTGATAGCCATTATTGTCTTTTGGTAAGTATGCGATATCAATAGACAAAAACTGCATAGATGCATTCGGAATGAACATCGGTGTAAGAGGTGGTTTTGGTGGAAATGTGGCGCACTTGGTTTTTTGACAGGTTTCACAACCTTGGCTGAACAATTTGATGTAATTGTACATATTAGGCCAGTAGAAATGGTCTTTTAATAATAAATACACTTTGTCTGTTCCAAAATGAGCAATGTTATGATATTCGGACACAATACGTTTTCGCAACGAAGGAGGGATAACTGGGCGGCCTGATTTGGTAACCACACCATTACATACTCATAATTGCAACTGGACTCTTTTCAATTTACCTTTCGAAATTTTTTCTTCTTTCAGAACTTGCTTTGTTGCATCTTATATCGAGGGGTCTTTCGATTGTTCTTTGTTGAGTTGGACGCAAAATCCCTTTTTACTACCAAACAAAGCATAAATGTTTTCCTCAAAATCTGTTAGTGGCTGTTCATCATTTGCTGCTTTATTTCTTGACAGGGCATCGGCCTTGACATTGGACTTTCCCGGAATATATTGGATTGAATAATCGAACTCTACTAATTCTGATTTGAATTCCGATCAACGAGCAAATTTTCCTCGTGAATCCTTCTGGTCACGCAGATGTGTTCGAGGAATATGGTCGGAATTCAAAACGAATGTTGTGCCAGCAAGGTAAACTCGCCAATGTCTGATGGCACGCACAAGGGCGAATGCTTCTTTAGCCTTTGCTGACCCATTTTTCTGTGGAAGATGTAATGCTATAGAGAAACGTGCTATCGGGTGCAAGCAATTGTCGTTTCCAGCTTGCAATAAAACTCCACCAACTGCATAATTACTGTCATCAACCTCCATAATGAACTGTTCTCCTAATATTGGAAAGCATAAACCTGGCTTGGGTGATAGTTTCTGTTTTAAAAGGAGGAATAAAGGTTCACAAGAATCACTCCATTGACATGGGACAGTCTCGCTGGTAAACTTATATAATGGTTGACAGATTTTGGCAAAATGTGGAATAAATGATCTGTAAAAACCTGCAAGTCCGAGAAATCCTCTCAATTCCTTTCTAGTCTTCGGACATTTGTAATTATTTATTACTTCTGTGAGTCGAGCATGTGGTTAAATTCCTTCTTGTGAATGCTCAAAACCGAGAAAATTGTCTTTGTAGCTTAAAAAATGCATTTGGAAAGTTTTAGAGATATACCCGATGCTTGTAATCGTTGGAATACTTGCTCGAAATTGTAAAGGTGCTCTTGAAAATTTCCGCTAAATATGACTATGTCATTCATATAAGCCAAAATGCGGTCAGGAGGAATTCCTGTCCTGTGAAATGTGCAACGTTTTGAACATCGACAACAAACACTAGCGCTTTCTTTCCACCAAACTTTCCAACATAACCATTCGCTCTACATACTACATATTGTGTCGTAGAAACATGAGATAACATAAGTATGGACAAAGCCTGAACTATTGTCGCTCTAATAATTTTGTTAGTAAAATATTTAATTTTTTTATTTTGTTGAATATGCAAGCCAATGCAAACTACCTTGATTAGTGAGGTTTGTAATTGTATGTGTTTGGATGAAAAAAAAAATTTTATTATTGTTATTATCTTTTTTCACATCTTGTGTCTGGCTGTTCTTATTGCCGAGTTCTATGCTGACAGGCGGGTCATAACAAATGACCATGGGCTACCAGCATTTTCTTTCTCAAAACTCCAGTACTTTTCGCAAAATCTTGGCTGTTCCCAACAACGTAGTCTTTTGAAGTACTCCTAAGTTGCAGTGAATCCCAAGTTTTTCAACCCACTTTTCAAATCCTTTGGTCACAGATCCCAGAGCTCCAATAGCAACAGGGACAACTTCTAATTTCTTCAGTTTCCACAGTCTTTTTATTTCTCTTTTCAGATCTTGATACTTCTTTACCCTTTTTTCTCCTTCTCTGCCACGTTCGCATCCGCCGGTACTGTTATGTCAATGATTATTGCCGTATGTTCCTTCTTGTCTAGCAAGACTAAATCTGGCCTTCTTGCTTCAATCACATTATCACACTGGATATTTGCATCCCACAACAACTTTACATCACGACTCTCCAAAACTCCTTCAGGGGTATGCTCGCACCATTTCTTACTGCATTCCAGTCCTCTTTTCATGCATATATCCCAGTAGATCTTTCTCGCTACGTTATCATGACGCCTCTTGTACTCTTTCTGAGCTCACGTCTCGCATGCACTAACAATGAAATTGTTATTAGTATTGTTATTATTATTATTATTATTATTATTATTATTATTGTTGTTGCTGTTGTTATGTGGAAAGGATTTTCTCGGATTTACCTCCGGTCTTTGTCTGGCACCGGGGCCTCTCCGACGGCATCTTTTTATTGCTACTTCCCCTAGATCTTTTCCATCTCTCTGTAGCATAGTCTTCCAAGATTTCATACTCGCTCTTAACATGTTTCTTATCCTATGAACCCCAAATGTCTCTAAACAATCATGAACCCATGTGTGAGGCACCATATCATATACTTTACTATAATCAACCCATTCCATTGCAAAGTTGGTTGAGCGTGCCTTGCTGTCTTTCATGGTACACTTGTCTGTTACCAACTGCCCCTTGGCCCATCTTCCGCCCTTTGTGCATCCTTTCTGCTCCCATGGTAACAGATTTTGTTCATCAAGATGCTTATAGATCTCATGGCTTATTTTTGATGTTAACAGTTTCCACATAAGGGGTAGGCATATGATCGGTCTATAGTTTGATGGTATGTTTCCTTTGCAAGTGTCTTTGGGTATTAACAACGTCCTTCCCTTAGTCATCCATGATGGAACCTAGGCACTCTGCAAGATCTCGTCCATTTGGTCTGCAATTCTTTGATGCAGTGTTGTGAATCTCTTTATCCAGAATCCTTGTACTTCGTCCGGGCCAGCAGTTTTCCATGGTGACATACTATTACAAGCCTTAGTCACCATTTCAACTGTAATGGTGGTGCCTTATCGTTCTGTGTCCACCTTAATGTCTCTTTTGATATCCTTAAGCCATGCCGCCTTACCGTTATGATCACATCCATTACCCAAAATGTTACTCCAAAATGCCCTTGCTTCCTCTGCATCTGGTTGAATTTCCACTTGTTCTTTGCCTTCTAATTGTTGATAGAATCTTTTTTATCCTTTTCAAAATACTTATTTTGACGGTATTGCTCGTGTCTTTCCAGATACCTTTTCTTTTTAGCGGTGATGGCAACTATACTTTGTCTCAATTCCTCCTTGACTGTATTGACTGTCTTACTGTTCAACTGGTATTTCTTTACCAAATACTCATGGCACTCACATCATCCTTTCTCAATCCCATCCATTCTCGATAGATCTCTTCTCTTTTCTTTTATCTTGTTTTCCAGCCTGATCTTCCATTTTGGCTCATGCTTCCTGCTCATACAGTTGCTTGTTGGTCCCTTCTTCCGTCCTGGATCTTCTCCCACAACTAGGGCACCTGCAGAAATGAGTTGGTTCGTTTCCTCAAAAGTTGCTGTGGGCATTCTGCCGATCACCTCATTGATTTCTTGGGTACACTTCCTAACTTTTCTAGCCGTTGCGTTCTTTAAACTAGTCACAATTACGTCCGCACCATTCAGATCTCTTAATCTATTGGTTAGTCTTTTGGTTATCTCTTTCTGGTCATCTGGAAGTCCCTGCTCATATTGTTCTTGTGCTTTGTCTCATCCATTAACACATGGTGCCGTTGGGGTGTGCTCACATTCTTGATCGGGTCTTGGGTTAAACCTGATGGTTCCTGCTAATGGCTGGATGGCATCAATCTCCGTGATATCTCCTCAATCTCTAACTGCGATAGCAAACCATTTCTCCTTATTACTCTAACCTGATCTACGAGCCTCTGACTACTTGCATCACCACGTCGTCATCATGTCAGTCCATCTCTTGAAATTTTTGCTTACACACCCTAAAGCTCCAACAACAATTGGTACAACACGAGCATTCTTCAGTGCCCAAAGGCTTTTTAATTCAATTTTTAGCCTTTAATATTTTTCAATCTTTTCCTGTTCCTCATCATGCAACCCACAATCTCCTGGTCTGGTACAGATACATCAATAACGACACAAGATTTTCTTTCCTTGTTAACCACAATCAGGTCTTCTGGCCTCAATAACATCATCACACTGCATGTTAATATCCCAAATCAATTTCATGTCATCATTTTCAACTACTCCTTCCGGGTAGTGCTCATACCACTTCTCCTTCCTTTCAAGACCATATTTCTCACCTAATTTCCAATGGATTAATTTAGCAATGTTATCATTTGTCCTCTTGTAATCGTGTTGAGCAAGCTTTTTGCACTCACAAATTATTTGCTGTACAGTTTCACCCTTTTCACCACACATTCTGCACATCAGATTTTCTGTTGTTTTGTCAATCTTATGTTTAATATTATTATTATTATTATTGTTATTATTATTATTATCACTTATAACAAATTGAAAAGTTAGGGAAATTATTCAATATCAGATTTTAAGTGCAAAATAGTAGGTTTCACAAAACAGGTAATTTAAGCTATCTAACCAAGAGGAACTGAATTTAACTTGACTTGGCATTCAAATTTACACTCCTCTTTAATAACTGCCGTACCTAAACATACGGCCCTTATTAGAATCAGCATCAATGATCCGGCTTAAAATATTGGATCTTATTGGTTGGAAAATAAACACCAATTTCTGTTTTTTTTATTATAATATTTCTTTTTTAAAAGTGAAAAAAACCCCTTTTCTTGGTTGCGTAAAAAAGATTAAAAAAAGCACCTCTTTGCTCAGTATTTCACTATTTCAGCTACACACTTTTTTGCAGGCACACCATCAATTTTACTAAGCTCTAGTATTCACAGGAATATCAAATTTTGAGTCAATGCATTTTTAAACATTCTTTTATGATATTTTATGGGTATCGACTTTGGGTAACTGTTAAAATGACAAATTATGGTATAAGGATATATTGCAAGACTGGCAGTGTCATCGAATCCTCAGGAGCAGAAACGTTATATCATACTTACCAATGATTTTGAATTAAAAATAGACAGCAAAAAATTATTATTAATAATGCATGTTAAGTATTAGCTGTATTTTACTTCAAGAAAGTCATCCAATAATGGTTGAAATCCAATTATCATATATCATATATCAGTTCATATATGACATATCAGGACATATACCAGACTTGATTTTAAGGTATATAAGTCCCCAAAGCCTATTTATCATACTCTTTTGCCTTTTGCAATGTGTAAAATTGACTTTCAAGGAATTCCAAAGGAGTCCCTTGAACGTCCAAGGGTGTGTAAAAAAGTTATGTGATGCTACATCTGCAACACCTTACTTGACGGTGCCAAAACATGTACAGTAACAGTAGCTACGTCTGGACGTTTTCGAAATGTGGATATATTGTATAATGCTAAAGATATCATGGGCAGACAAAATATCAAATGAAGAAGTGCTGAAAGAGTCAATACCAAGGACCAACTAATAAAGAAACTTTCCATCAACACGAAGGATGAGTACATGTATTGATTTTTCTGTTGTAGTCAGGTTACCCTGACAACAGAGCAATGGAATTTGGACTTCTGGTCTGTGCCTCTGGCATGTTTATTAGACTGATACTAATATTTCTGTTTATATTTTCAGGTTTGAGAATGATAATGAATTATCGAAAATATTCACCTAACATATACATATATCAACTAATAAAGGCCATACAAAAATGAATATTGCAGGTTTTTCAACATCTGATTAGAGGAATCAACATAAACAGTTTCGATAGAGGGAAAGATAAATGGAAAAAGAGAAAGGGTAGGGCCAAGAATATCATGCGTAAATAATATCATCAAATCGACCGTTCTCAAACAGGATAGACTTAGGTTGAAGGCTGTGTCATCCAACCCATGCCAGTGGAATAACCATAGTAGTAGTAGTAGTAGTAGTAGTAGTAGTAGTAGTAGTAGTAGCAGTAGGAGAAGGAGGAGGAGAAGGAGCAGGAGAGAGAAATTTATATAAACGTTGACTACAGTAAAAGAAAAGTTTTACAGCAGAACATGATTTGCAAAATAAAAGATGCTGCAGTCGAAAACACTTCGGCCAAAGGAGAAAAGATCAGTTACTCACTCAACACTTTTAATTTGACTGTCAACATCGCAAAACTACATAGTAACAGCAAATTAATTTTCATAAAAATGAAAAAAATAACATGAAAAATATTCCTAGCACAAGCACACAAAAAAAACGGTAGCTGGCAAAATTGGTTGGTAAACTTGACATTTGGACTAAATTTTCAGATTTTGAAAACGTGGAAGTGTCAAGAAGCGATAGGAGGGTGGCGGGAGAAAGGTTATTGACTTAATTATTCAAACAGCAGTAATTCTAATACCGAAAAAACATTTTTAAAAATTTAGCGAAAAAAGGAAAAAAGATAGCTGGATTAGTTAGATAGACATACAGATAGATAGATGGATAGGTGGATAGATATTAGATAGATGGATAGATAGATAGATAGATAGATAGATAGATAGATAAATAAATAGATCGATCGATGGATAGATAGATAAATAGATAGATGGATAGATTGATTGATTGATTGATGGATTAATTGATTGATAGATAGAAGGATAGATAGATGGATAGATAGATAGATAGATAGATAGATAGAAGGATAGATAGATAGATAGATAGANTTTTGCCTTTTGCAATGTGTAAAATTGACTTTCAAGGAATTCCAAAGGAGTCCCTTGAACGTCCAAGGGTGTGTAAAAAAGTTATGTGATGCTACATCTGCAACACCTTACTTGACGGTGCCAAAACATGTACAGTAACAGTAGCTACGTCTGGACGTTTTCGAAATGTGGATATATTGTATAATGCTAAAGATATCATGGGCAGACAAAATATCAAATGAAGAAGTGCTGAAAGAGTCAATACCAAGGACCAACTAATAAAGAAACTTTCCATCAACACGAAGGATGAGTACATGTATTGATTTTTCTGTTGTAGTCAGGTTACCCTGACAACAGAGCAATGGAATTTGGACTTCTGGTCTGTGCCTCTGGCATGTTTATTAGACTGATACTAATATTTCTGTTTATATTTTCAGGTTTGAGAATGATAATGAATTATCGAAAATATTCACCTAACATATACATATATCAACTAATAAAGGCCATACAAAAATGAATATTGCAGGTTTTTCAACATCTGATTAGAGGAATCAACATAAACAGTTTCGATAGAGGGAAAGATAAATGGAAAAAGAGAAAGGGTAGGGCCAAGAATATCATGCGTAAATAATATCATCAAATCGACCGTTCTCAAACAGGATAGACTTAGGTTGAAGGCTGTGTCATCCAACCCATGCCAGTGGAATAACCATAGTAGTAGTAGTAGTAGTAGTAGTAGTAGTAGTAGTAGTAGTAGCAGTAGGAGAAGGAGGAGGAGAAGGAGCAGGAGAGAGAAATTTATATAAACGTTGACTACAGTAAAAGAAAAGTTTTACAGCAGAACATGATTTGCAAAATAAAAGATGCTGCAGTCGAAAACACTTCGGCCAAAGGAGAAAAGATCAGTTACTCACTCAACACTTTTAATTTGACTGTCAACATCGCAAAACTACATAGTAACAGCAAATTAATTTTCATAAAAATGAAAAAAATAACATGAAAAATATTCCTAGCACAAGCACACAAAAAAAACGGTAGCTGGCAAAATTGGTTGGTAAACTTGACATTTGGACTAAATTTTCAGATTTTGAAAACGTGGAAGTGTCAAGAAGCGATAGGAGGGTGGCGGGAGAAAGGTTATTGACTTAATTATTCAAACAGCAGTAATTCTAATACCGAAAAAACATTTTTAAAAATTTAGCGAAAAAAGGAAAAAAGATAGCTGGATTAGTTAGATAGACATACAGATAGATAGATGGATAGGTGGATAGATATTAGATAGATGGATAGATAGATAGATAGATAAATAAATAGATAGATAGATAGATAGATGGATAGATAGATAAATAGATAGATGGATAGATTGATTGATTGATGGATTAATTGATTGATAGATAGAAGGATAGATAGATGGATAGATAGATAGATAGATAGAAGGATAGATAGATAGATAGATAGATAGATAGACAGATGGACAGATGTGTGTCCGTGTGTTTGTCTGTGTATGCCATGTTTAAACAAAAACAAGCCATTACTTGTAAACATTTCAGCCTCTTCAAACTCACATCAGAAAATCCTGTTACTTATAAATTATTTAGTAAATAAATATAAAAGCCCAACCTAATATATGGGTGTTAATGAATGATCATTGACAGGTTGAAACGTGATAATATAATTTGTTCACAAACAAAATGAGTTAAGTCACGTAATACGTCAATAGTCATTTATCACCAATCCTGTATAACGCTATGCTTTACCTTTTTCACCTTTAAATCTAGTTAATAAATCATATATACCTGACAATTTGTACTGATAAACTGATTACAAAATTTTTGCCGGGTACCCGAGATTCTTTAACCTAGGCTTTACCCGGTTCAGTGTTGAGTGACGGACTTTTCAATGTGTCTGGTCAATGAAAAAGAAATAAATATGCCCGTGTATTCAGCCAGACCCCAAAATGACTTATGGTTCGTCTATGGTGTCATTGTGTCAGGATAATTTTCCTGGGTTGTACTATTTCAGTATAAATAACCAGAATAATCACAAGCAAGTACACTCATACATACAACTATCTATAATAGCTGAATATCACTTAAGTATAGCTAGCAGTAAACAACACTCCCTTGCAATTGTAACGCAGCACTCACAAACAAATTTACTTACAGCTCAAGTCACATAGTGTGAGACTCTTTAACTCACTCGTTTTCTAATTTTTTAATAGTCCAGATACGGATTTAAAAGTGTCAGTCAATAACTCATTTACTAGACTAAATCTCCGCTGGTAGTCATTTGGGCCAAGAATTAATTGGGGCAAATAACATGGTAATTCTAATGTGGGTTTCAGAATGTGTTGAAGCAAGGGCTCCAATATGGTTTTCAATTCAGAAATATAATTTGTAATTAATGCAGTTGACTTTCAACATCGCAGAACTACATATTAACAGCAAATTAATTTTCACAAAAAAGAAAAAAGACATGAAAAATATTGCTAGCACAAGTACACAAAAAAACGGTAGCTGGCAAAATTGGTTGGTAAACTTAACATGTTGACTAAATTTTCAGATTCTGAAAACGTGGAAGTGTCAAGAAGCGATAGGAAGGTGGCAGGAGAAAGGTTATTGACTCGATTATTCTAACAACAGGAATTCTAATACCGACAAACATATTCAACCAAAAAAGATTGCTGGATTAGTTAGATAGACATACAGATAGATAGATGGATAGATATTAGATAGATAGATAGATAGATAGATAGACAGATAGACAGATATATAGAGAGATAATTAAATACATATGTAGATAGATAGGTAGATAGATGGATAGATAGATAGATGGATAGATAGATAGATGGATGGATAGATGGATAGATAGATAGATATTAGATAGATAGATAGATAGATATTAGATATTAGATAGATAGATAGATAGATAGATAGATAAATAGATAGATAAACAGATATATATATATATATATATAGATAGATAGATATTAGATAGATAGATAGATAGATAGATAGATAGATAGATAGATATTAAATAGATAGATAGATAGACATATATAGATAGATAGATAGGTAGGTAGGTAGATAGATAGATAGGTATTAGATAGATAGATAGATAGATAGGTATTAGATAGATAGATAGAAAGATAGATAGATAGATAGATAGATATTAGATAGGTATTAGATAGATAGATCGATGGATAGATAGATCGATGGATAGATAGATGGTAAATAAATAGATAGATAGATAGATAGATACATAGATAGATAGACAGATTAGATAGCATTAGATGATCAGAAGTACCAGCATCTATTTAGAAAAGACCAAATATTAACTATGCGAAAGGACTCTTTAAGGGCTGTAGTCTAATTTTCAAGGGCATACAGTATGGTACCTTTTATTAGTAGAAATTTATAGAATTCTCACTGTGTTATATACCGTTATAGACTGGATCTTTGTATGAGAGGGAGTCAGAATTTTTCATTCGGAGCTTGGAGAAAAGGTGAACCATCTCAAATGTAGATTTTAAAAACTTAATTAAGGACCCCCTCAGATACAGAACCCATGATCAAATCAGCATTAACATAAACAGAAATATGATATTACTAGCACTTAAGTAAAGTAAATAAGGTAAAAAGTAACTTTTGATAGGAATGATAGAAGAGGTTGAGATGATTAGGGAAAACCATATGACACTGTGGAGGCAAAAGCACATGACTGAATAAGTGAGAGAGGCAAAGTTGATAAAAGAATGGAGAGATATTTCCAATAAGCTACCAGAAATAGCTGTCACCAGGAGAAACAGGCGATACCTTCCGCTGTTCTTTTATGTCAATAGATTGCGAAATTGCTTTTCATACTGCACTAAAAATAAAACCACGAAAATCTGAGTTGATTTTTATTCAACTATGTATTTAAGGTTTTTAAGGCATATTAAGAGAGCCCTTTTTATTTAAGGAATTTTTAAGGAGTGGCCTCAAATTCAGAGTTTCATAAATTATCTGTAAAGCCTGAGTATTAGAGATATTATATATTGGATGTTTTAATTGTACTCGAGGTATAAGTAGCATTAGATAAGATGGAGGTATTAGTTGTATTACAGAGAATTTATCTTTATCACCTTCACTAAAACCTCACTATCGCTTTCTTTAAAAAAAATCCCTGCTTTTGCAAGCTCAGAAAACATTAACTTCAGAGGCATCATGAACCATTTTTATTGCTTCATTTTCGGGATAATTGTAAAATCTGTAAACCTAATTCTAGACTTGAGCTCTTTTGCTTATCTCGCATAAGAAGTGTTCATAACGATAGCAATTGTTAGGTTTTAGCAGAGGCATTATTTGCATTAATGGCATTACAGAAAATATGTTTATTATCTCTACAAAAACCTCACGATCGCTATCTTCTTGGAGAATTCTCATACATATTAAACAGAGGTTTACTTATTACTCAAGGTGAATGACGTTTTATATTGCTTTATATTTAGCATAGCTGTAAGAACTCAACATTTAATTTTAGCCTTTAATTAGTATGTAGAAATAAAGCAAATGGGCGTTATAAATTTTGAAGCAAATTTGGAGTGACAATGGATTTTAAGATCACTTAAACTACAAACTGAGCTACCGGAGCTACCCTTTAAACGCTTCCAGTTTTAAAGCTTAATCTTTCACTGTATTCAATCAGTCTTTTTATAAAAGCCTGTTACCAAACACTCAATCAAATAATTATAAGCATTATTTTTGTCATTATAAATGACGTCACCGTATATAAATCATTATCTTTCAAAGTATCGCTATAATTGTGTGCTTTTATATGAAGGACAGAGGAGTACCTTTCCCACCTTTGTCGCCTGGATGGCCATAAACCTGGACGAGTGGCCATTTCAAAGGCTTCTTACTTCAATCAACGCCATTTCACCCAATCCATTGCATCGTCCTTTTTTAGCTTCCAGCGTTTCAAGCCATCATTCTCCGTTTTGGCATTCTTCTCTTCCTCTTACCATCTACATTCATCTCGCTTGCTACCTGTATGTCTTCTTCCGCTTCTCTTCTGCAGAAGTGCAAAAGACAAGGGAATATCTAACAGCCTTTGGCTGAGATTGAACCCAAAAGCTGATTTTGAAATTCAAAGTAAAAGCACTGGGCCATTTTTAATGATCAGGTGGTTTATTCAAGGGAGCACAGTCAATATGGCATCAGTAAAGAAAAAATATTTTGTGTGTGTGCCTTTTTGAGGAAGCACATCAGTTATAAAGTACCATTTGACATTAAAAGTTGAAATTGATGTCACTAATGGCAATGGATTTATACCTGCAAAGAAATTGACCTTAAGAATACTGTACCTTTCCAAACAACTGTTTACAGTTTTATTCTATATTTGTACAAAGACAGAAAGGATTATGTAGGTGAATGGTCAAATGGTACTGAGGTCGTTTTACTGACCCCTGACATACAAATAACCTGCCAAGTTCATTGTTACATGACGGTCATTGCAGAGTTCAAAAACCGAAAGCTCACAGACTCAGGTTAAGAAATATTTCTGCTGTTAGAAGTAGGAAAATTTCTGAAAAAGAGAACGACTGAGTGCTTGAAACATAAAGGGAAAGGGAGGGTTGTGTTTTTAAGAAAGTTTATTTTCCAATGTTTTGAATAGCTGTTAGCAAAAAACATTGACTACTATGTTAACAAAAGAAATGCATCTGAATAAGTCTTGGTAATATCAGCTTTCTTGTCTCACAGATTACCTGTTTCATATTTCTGATTTTTTCCAAGCTACTCACGCTGCTTAATACCTAAACAATAACGACACCCAACTGTTTCTGCCTCATTACTTTCGGGTTATATAGGAGATCATTCACTGTAAGATTTGTACTATCAGGTATGCGTAAACAAAACGTAGAAACTTCTTCACTTTACAGCTTGGAAACTCGTATATTGTATTTTCCAGAAAGAAAATGGATGGCCTCTCTGCAAAAGAGACTTTGTCTACACATCTAACAGTTCTCAGGGAGGAATTGGGCACCTCAAACATTGTGAGAGCGGCTACTGATAATAGAAGCAACAATTCTGTGGTAGCACATGTTTCAGGTTCAAGGAAATTACCGGTAAGTGTTTTGCGTGCAAATGCAGCTTGCTGTTAATGAAGGGTAAATTACCAGAATAGGCAAAGTCATGTCGTGCACTTTAACTTGTTGCATTCACTAACAAATTTACTCTAGCAATAACGACTCCGTGAAGAATGTCAGAGAAATAATACATCATTACTGATGTTAAGGCAGTCTGAAAATAAATGTACTTTGTGACTGAGAGGCTCTTGCCTCTCAAAGTGGCTACATATGCTGTAATTTACGTGTAGCCTCCTCCAAACAAAAATCTGACTTTTCTTGAAAGCTAAGACAATATCCAGACAATGACAATCTTCTTCCTGTATTGAAGCCACAAAGGTTCTTTCCACTGAGGAGTACCCAATACACACTGGCAACATTTCATCCACAATGGAACTAATTAAAAAGTCATTTGGTGGGATCAGACATCAAGTTTGATGTTGCCAGGAATATTAAGACGGAAATGTTAGGCATCCTGTGTTTGATAGAGAAGCACTGTGTCACAATTTCTGTCATTGCCACAGCTCTTGAATCAACATATAAGAAACTCAAGCTCCTAACTGTTCAGCAACAGCTTTGATGACTGGCAATAAAGGTAAAAGTCTTTTCCATGACAGCCACGAAGTACACGCTGGTGCCAGTGCAAGAAAGAAATCAAAAGGCCAAAGATTTAATGCTGCTTTGAGATTCCTAATGGGTGACATGATTGAAAGTGACAAGCCAGATGGTGTAAAAAGTCGCCAAAGGTATTACCAAATTTTTGTAGAGGTAGTCACAAAAACTCAATGGTCTTCTCTTTGGGTGATAATGTCAAGAGGTGGGTAAATGCTGCAAATAAATTTCTAGTCCTTGTACTTGGCAACCTCTGCCACATCGATGGCTTTCTCTACTTCATTAATTACAAATTATAATTCTGAATTGAAAACCATATTGGAGCCCTTGCTCCAACACAATCTGAAACCCACATTAGAATTACCATGTCATTTGCCCCAATTAATTCTTGGCCCAAATGACTACCAGCGGAGATTTAGTCTAGTAAATGAATTAATGACTGACACTTTTAAATCCGTATCTGGACTATTAAAAAATTAGAAAACGAGTGAGTTAAAGAGTCTCACACTATGTGACTTGAGCTGTAAGTAAATTTGTTTGTGAGTGCTGCGTTACAATTGCAAGGGAGTGTTGTTTACTGCTAGCTATACTTAAGTGATATTCAGCTATTATAGATAGTTGTATGTATGAGTGTATTTGTTTGTGATTATTCTGGTTATTTATACTGAAATAGTACAACCCAGGAAAATTATCCTGACACAATGACACCATAGACGAACCATAAGTCATTTTGGGGTCTGGCTGAATACACGGACACATTTATTTCTTTTTCATTGACTAGACACATTGAAAAGTCCGTCACTCAACACTGAACCGGGTAAAGCCTAGGTTAAAGAATCTCGGGTACCCGGCAAAAATTTTGTAATCAGTTTATCAGTACAAATTGTCAGGTATATATGATTTATTAACTAGATTTAAAGGTGAAAAAGGTAAAGCATAGCGTTATACAGGATTGGTGATAAATGACTATTGACGTATTACGTGACTTAACTCGTTTTGTTTGTGACCAATTATATTATAACGTTTCAACCTGTCAATGATCATTCATTAACACCCATATATTAGGTTGGGCTTTTATATTTATTTACTAAATAATTTATAAGTAACAGGTTTTTCTGATGTGAGTTTGGAGAGGCTGAAATGTTTACAAGTAATGGCTTGTTTTTGTTTAAACATAAGCCATACACAGACAAACACACGGACACACATCTGTCCATCTGTCTGTCTATCTATCTATCTATCTCTCTATCCATCTATCTATCTATCTATCTATCTATTTATCTATCTATCCATCTGTCAATTAATCAATCAATCAATCTATCTATCCATCCATCTATCTATCTATCTATCTACCTATCTATCTATCTATCTATCTATCTATCTATCTATCTATCTATCTATGGTGGACGACAAAAAAATCAACAAAACTTGGTTTAGAGCTGTCAGTTTCATGTTTTCACAATCGTCAGCTAAACATCATGAACATATTTCTTTAGCGTATCTAGTTACACCTAGAACAAATTACAAAAGATATAAAATTACACTCATGGGATTGNACACAGACACACATCTTTTCATCTATATGTCTATCTATCCATCTATCTATCTATCTATCTATCTATCTATCTATTCATCTATCTATCCATCTATCTATCTATCTATCTATCTATCTATTTATCTATCTATCCATCTGTCAATTAATCAATCAATCAATCTATCCATCCATCTATCTATCTATCTATCTATCTATCTATCTATCTATCTATCCATCTATCTATCTATCTATCTATCTATCTATCTATCTATCTATCTATCTATCTATCTATCTATCTATCTATGGTGGACGACAAAAAAATCAACAAAACTTGGTTTAGAGCTGTCAGTTTCATGTTTTCACAATCGTCAGCTAAACATCATGAACATATTTCTTTAGCGTATCTAGTTACACCTAGAACAAATTACAAAAGATATAAAATTACACTCATGGGATTGACATAATTGGTACAATTGAATATGCAGTAGAAAAAATATTTTTTAATTGCTTTATCACACCTAGTCATTTGATTCAGGAATTTATTTAACTGTCTACATTTTGCAATGAGTTCACTACACTTGTTCTTCAGTTCCTCTTTGTTAGCATAATTAAGCATCTTGAATTTTTCCCCCCAAAAAAGGTTGCACTTTTCCGACTTGTCTGAATAGGGCTTCACGTGAGTTATTACGACATTTTAATGGTTGGGGTGATGTTCTTTTCTTTCAGGTCCCACACGAACGATGAAAGGGTTGTGCTGTTTCTGTACTTCTCATTTCTTAATGATTGCTTATGTCCGTTGTATCTTGTCTTGAAATCTTTTTCGGTCAACCCAATATAAACTTTCTTCTTGACTTCCGGCGCACTAACTTCGCATTTTTATTTGACTGATTTTTCTCTACAGTCACCGTCCAAAGGGCATTCATCCTTTTTCTTGCAGTTACATGGTAACTTCACTGATGGATTAGGCGATGCTATCTTTTTATTGTGGTAGTTGATGATTTTCCCAACATTATCAGTGCAGCTGTAGCTCACTTTCGTGTTGTTGCGATTGAAAACCTTGTGCAGACGGCTTGATGGTGGAAAATGTTTATCAACTAGGTTCAGAAATCTGCGTGCGACGTTGGTAGACACATTTTTGCTAAATTTCTCCTTCTGGTGTGTACCGGGTCTGGATGGTAATTTGGCTTGGTATTCATCACGAGGCCGTCATCACGATAAAGCCCTACGATGCTTTTGTTCGTCAGATTCGAAAGTTTGTATAATATTAGAAGTCCCACTGATTCACATATCTCCACACCATCGAAACTGCACATGGTGACGTCGAAACAGTCGATAATGGACTTTTTTTTCCA
Source organism: Morbakka virulenta (assembly GCA_003991215.1). NCBI lineage: Eukaryota > Metazoa > Cnidaria > Cubozoa > Carybdeida > Carukiidae > Morbakka > Morbakka virulenta. Next base: position 3,028,608 of record RDPX01000006.1, on the reverse strand, counting down.
TGCTTCGTCTTTGAAGAAGAAAAGTGATTTTCTACAGTGGTAAATCGTACGTAAATCTTTATCACTAATTTTGGTGTGTTGTTTTGCGATACCGATTGCTTCATCCAGCAGTTGTTTGGAAGTTGACGGGTAAAAATCTTTAATGACCATTTGTATGAATGAACACGATTCCTTGTCTTCGATCGATTTGAACCATTCAGTAACATTCTTAGTACTTTTCTATTGGTCAAGGTTGAGTTATTTGAGTATATCTCAGTTTCTGCGGTCGAGGATTGTCTTGCTAACTGCACCGATGCTGCTCTTGCTGGGATTGATAAGTCTACACGGTAGTTTGGTCTCGAAATAGGCCTTTGTGGTCCTTTACGGTGATGAAAGTGGGAGTGCTTGTTAGTTGCTCAGCTCGTTTGTCGATATCGTATGCATTTGGGATATCTTTCGCTTCCATATTGATGATAGATTGAAGTTTACTAGAGGCCTTTCTGTATGCTTTCGTGACATTGTCCTTTAACAGCTTCTCGTGTGCAGCTAGGCTCATGGTGTAGATGTTGGTAGTTTTGTCAGCGAACAAGAACAATTTGTCGGAGTTCCGTATTTGTTGAAGTCCGACATTCGTGAAATAAGGAACTGCGTATATCGGACGAATGACGGACTTTCTATCTATCTATCTATCTATCTATCTATCTATCTATCTATCTATCTATCTATCTATCTATCTATTTATTTATCTACCTAGCTAGCTACCTAGCTAGCTATCTATCCATCTACCTATCTATCTATCTATCTATCTATCTATCTATCTATCTATCTATCTATCTATCTATCTATCTATGTAACC
>RDPX01000006.1:2994658-3022158 GCA_003991215.1 Morbakka virulenta | reverse complement strand
ATTTTTCTCAACGTTTTCACTTCTCTGCAGTTGTGTCACATGCCATAATAAATGTTTCTCTGAATATCTATTGTTACTTAACCGGGTAGATTGTGGAACTCTTTTGCTTCCAGGTGATTTTCTGCATTATATTACTTGAATGATTTTAAGCATACAACCATCTATATAATACTTCTGTGTGTGTTTGAATATATTTTTGATTATATAACTAATAAGACATAAAAATAAAAAATACTTATTATTGCATTTAGCTTAAAACAGATCGTAAGTGAAAATAAAGGTAGTTGTGAAAGAAGCGTAACCATTGAACTAAAATAGTTCCAAATGGGTACGACGAGAGATTAACGAATTGTATGTGGTTAAAGGGAGGTCTTTTGACCACTTACAATTCGTTAATGTCCGTTTTGAGTATTCACACTTACCTTTACCTTAAAAATAACAATACGTTACTTTCATAGAAGACAATATTTTGTTAAAACAATCAGCTGCATATAAAGATATCCTCGAATTTACCACTCAAGACACCGTACCTTGAGCTCTGCATGGGCGAACTTTTGGAAAGCTTTCGACAACTTCCCGCGCTGACAGATACCCAAAGCCTTTGAAGCTTAAGACCTGTGTTTCTTTACAAGAAACTACAGCCAGCATAATAAGAAATGGTACCGACTCAAAATGTAGTTTATGTGACAAATCTGGCTATCGAACACATAATAGCAGTATACTCTGTCCTTGCACTAAATGAATATCTCCAACAGACTTAATGGAGTAGGGCAGTAGATTCATTGAAAGTTATGCAACCATTTTGGCAGGAAAACTGAAAACAGCTGTTATTAGCACCATCCAGAAACTGTTGCTGAAATAGAAGCATTAGCTATCTTATGGGACTTCAGTATTTTCACTGGTTGTACCGTATTTGTTGAAAACATTAACTGCAAAACATGTCTACTATTGACATGGGAGTGCCAAATGACAAGCATATCTCTGTCAAGGTATTTGAAATGCTTTGCAAGTGTAAACACTTGAAAATCTAAATTGAAAAGATGTAGTAGCTGAAAATTACTACATCCCTGTGATAGTAGAACCTCTTGCTATGATCAAGAAAGAAACCGAAAACTATTTGAAACAAACACCGGAATTACCGAGTCAAAAAATTCAAATGGTATTTATTACAAGTACAGCACACAAAATTTAAAGTGTCTTATCAATCGAAACCACAATGCAGCAAGACAGTGATTACAATTTTATAAAAAATACAATAAAACACTTTATAACTTTTGCTGAATATAAAATTTCGTTCACAAAATTCATTTATTTTTTTGTGGCACACAAAACAAGAAAATCATAACTAAAGACCACAACAACGCTCCCGGCCCCCAGGTATCTGGTCGAGACTCGGTTGATAACGTCAATCAAACAGTTATGAAAAGGAGAAAAAAAAAAAGTTTTAACCTGCTAAAAATAACAGAAAAGATAAAGAAAGGATACATAAGAGAGCATACAGAAGAATACAGAAGAGCAAAGAAAGTCCAAGAGAGAAACCCGAGTGGCTGTAACTTAAAGCTAACAATACGTGCTCGTTAGCTGTTGACCGATACTCAGCACCCTTTCTTGAATGCAATAAGGATGAGTTTGTAAGTTTAGATCGATAAACAAATAAACTGATGCACAGAGCTTTGCACCGTAAAGAGAAAGGTGGTTAGAATACATCTATCAAGGAAAAATGGCGGTCTCATTGTCACGGAAGTCTCATCAATATCAAAGGCGGCACAAGAACAAGCTGAAATTTGACTGAAAAATTAGATTCGGGAAGGTAAAGAAAAACTAATTACTGCTGCAAAGAAACCAGAAGATACATTAGAGGCACCAATGAAATTCAAAACGTAAAACAAAGGAACGTAAGCAAAGCTGCACCGAAAAAGCACTGATTGGACAATTTTTAAGACAAAGCAAAGAAGTTCCCTCGAAATAAGAGGTGGATGTATCTTATAAAGAATGAGGTAAAAAGGAGAAACGCAAATGGTTTTCAGAGCAGAGCAGGAGGAACCAATTAGAAGGAGCCAAATTACAGAAAGATCGATAAAATACAAAACGATTACGCCGAATATGTAGCAAGGGTAATAGAGCAGTAAATCACCTCTTAAGTGAATGCAACAAAATGATGAAAAGAACCACTAATAGAGGACTTCGGCATTCCACATAATACCTGAATTAAAACCAAAAAAATTAAACAGTTGGTAAAATACCAAGATCTGGCAAGAGAACGTGCCAGATGTTGGTATAAAAACATGTCGAAACATGAATGTGCAGGTTATATCTATAGTTATTGATGGCTTTGGAAAATTCTTGAAGAGCTGCATTAAAGACACAAAGAAATCGTAATTAAGACCAACATTAAAAGAGTCACTCTTAGTCTTGCAAGAGTTCTCAGAAAAGCCCTCGAGTTTTGAGGATACTTTCTGTCATCAAACCTCAAGAACAAGTATGGACCATTTCAAAAAATGTGCAGCAAATAATAAGAACAATACCAATGATGCTCTCTCTCTCCATACCCTGAACACTAAATACGGTCAAGAGTCATGGCTTGATAAAATTATAAAATAAAATAATATAATATAATATAATATAATATAATATAATATAATATAATATAATATAATATAATATAATATAATATAATATAATATATATAATATAATATAATATAATATAATATAATATAATATAATATAATATAATATAATATAATATAATATAATATAATATAATATAATATAATATAATATAATATAATATAATATAATATAATATAATATAATATAATATAATATAATATAATATAATATAATATAATATAATATAATATAATATAATATAATATAATATAATATAATATAATATAATATAATATAATATAATATAATATAATATAATATAATATAATATAATATAATATAATATAATATAATATAATATAATATAATATAATATAATATAATATAATATAATATAATATAATATAATATAATATAATATAATATAATATAATATAATATAATATAATATAATATAATATAATATAATATAATATAATATAATATAATATAATATAATATAATATAATATAATATAATATAATATAATATAATATAATATAATATAATATAATATAATATAATATAATATAATATAATATAATATAATATAATATAATATAATATAATATAATATAATATAATATAATATGATATGATACAATATCATACAATACAATACAATAGAAGTTCTTCACGTTCGTTTGTTCGAATGTAAAAAAATGCAATTAAAATTATTGTACTGACATAGATTTTTCAAATTCAAAGTAACGGTAATTTGAAAGCCATCTTCCTTTTTAATATCACTGATGGCAGAAGGTTTTTATAATCTTAATTTAATTTGAATTACCAATGTGCTTCCTGTTAAGAAGAGAAGTAGTTTTGCATGGATATATTTTTAATATATTTAGAGACGTAGTTGGATGTTAAAAAATATGGGAATGGTTGTTCAGATTAAATCCATATCTACTGTAATTTGTGGAGGAATGGCTTGTAGCTATTGACAACTAGGTCAAAAAGCAATGACTGTTAAATATATTTTGCCTTTAAACATTAAATGATGATTCTCAGTGCAGCCTGTATCTTCAATTAAATTTGGAAAAACAACTTTATGTTGTTACGTAAATCCAAGGAAACAGGCAGATATTTATTATCTTATTACTTTCATATAAAAAAACTTGATCAATATGTTGAGAAACAACTGAAATCAATCGTCAAAGCTAAATAGAAATATGATGGTTGGTAGTAACGATAAACGTTAATATTAATTTTATATCTTGATTTACTTAGAAGCATGTAAACATTTTTCGACATTTGCACACACACACGCACACACACACACACACGCACACATACACACACACATATATATATATGCGGAGCTCACTGCGCATGCGTAGTTTGAGCACTCTGACAGGATCCCACAATAACTTCTTAAGCTGTGCTTGCTCCGGCAACATGGCCTGAGAGTTATGTCTCAGAAACTCTGTGCTACACTGATGAACCCACAAAGTGCGAAACAGTACTGTCTCTAGATTGAGTATATATATATATATATATATATATATATATACATATATATATATATATACATATATATATATATTAAATGTTTAAATGTAACTGTAAAAGAGACTTTCAATGGTACAAATGGATTTTGAAGGTGAAGTCAAGTGCGCTTTGTATCAGAAATCTAGTCTCGGACTAGGTAAAAGCCAGAAATCCTCATCATTAGACCAAGAAGATTAGGTGAACCGTATCCACCAAGAAGAAGAAGGATTAAAACAAGGCCAAGAACGATAACGTGACCAAGAACAGTAGTCTGTAGGTAAGTTGGTCTGCTATGCTGTTGAAACTACTCAAAAGTACATTTGTTATAGTTTCTAACAATATTCTTGGATTTGCTGTGGTGGTGTCACAAGGTTGTCGAGTAGGCTTACTGACGCAACCACATCAACAACACGATCACCCTGCGGGAATAAATAACGGACATAAACTTTACAAAAAGGCTTGAGGAAAGGTATGTTGTTTAAAAAAGAGAAGAAGAAAAATGATAAAATTGTTTTCGTTATTTATTGATTTTAATATTTTAAAGAATTTATCCTTTTAATTATAACTCCCTAAAAATCAGGCACCCCTGTTATATCCCCTTTAAAAATGATCTTTCAAAAAAATTTAAGGCAAAAAATCATAGCCAGGGATTCATGTGCCTGCAAATAGCATTCAAAAGAAATAATATGAGTCCATTAGTTAATAAGTATATTTGACTAAAATGCTATTAAATATCTGACCTCAGGTTCCAAAATATTACCTTACGTTCCTTATATAGTATCACACTACATTGTTTAAAACCATCATCCCAACAATGTTTGGAAGATTGGTTGATCTTGTTGGAATAAATCGTGCAAGTAGATTAGAGATTTATACACTTAAAATATAACCACACAGATGGAAATTTTGACAAGGTGAGTATTCGACAGTATGTGGTCTGTGTGGTGAAAAGTCCGGGCGTTGGATTTTCTCATCTAAAACACTTTTTTCTGTCCTTTATCCGAAAAAGGCTTCAAACTTTGATCTTCAGATAAAGTATGGTTTGAAATATATTTACAGTGAAATTTTAAATAACCAGCTGCTTTTCTTGGTAAAGTTTCCAAGCTTTTCCTTGGGAAGTGTAACATTTGGTGCTAAATTTTAGAGAGTGATATACTCCTTGATTACTGGAAAATTCGAACTTTCGGTCTATAACTTTTACTTTTCTTTTTTCAGCTGTGCCTGATTCAAATCATTCAGTTCTCTGAAATACCTGTGCCCTCCTATAAAAGTTCTCTCTACATTTGCCTGTCCTTAGGCTATTTTTGCAGCTTCACTAATCATTAGGCATAACTTTTCATTAACTGTTTTACCATTTTTTGACTATTTTAGCTATAAATTTTCAAACATACTCTTCAATATCCTAATAATTAATTCTTTATTTTTTGTTATGTCACTTACGAAGTTTACATTTAGGCCACTGATTCATTCTAAAAGGCCTCTGTAATATGATTCTCTATTTTTTACAAGTATCCAATTTTGTTTTGGTTCCAGGAAAACCATTTTTCGAAATTTCGAAGACTCGAATCCCTAATTCAATTGAGAAATTACCGAATATTAACAGCAGGATGAAAACGTACTGAAATATTAAATAAGCCTTAAGCCTATCAAATAGACCTGAAAACATAAAGTGCCATCATTTAACTGCAATTGAAATGCCAAAATTTTTAATATCTGTCATTAATTCCTTTGACTTAAAAATAGTTTTGATTGCTGAAAGTTTCCTTTACAACGCAAAGACTCCTAGTAATATGGTGAAAGACAGTTGAAGCAAAATACAGGGCAACTTCTTCGTTCAATCTCTAATTGGCACCGAGAATATATTTTTTTACCGGGAAAATAAAGGGAGATATTCCTAAACAAAAGCAAGGTCAAGAACAACAATGTGGTGCATAGACCTTTTGGACGGCTCACGGCCGAAAATCTAAATCTCTTTGATTTCATAAGCATCGGCTGGAAAAAAAGAGCAAAGAGAATTCTAATTAAAAATATTAACAGTTTACGGTTCTTTTTAGCCTTTCTTATGAAATACCTCGTGTTGCAAGATGCCTATGTATCACACTTAAGAAAGTAAAAGAACAATTGGGAGAAAAGCCCTGAGCTTTCTTTTTTTTTGACAACGAAAGATACTTCCTTTTTTCTGCATTCAAAGGGTCACTTAATTTGTATGAGTTATTGTCACCATTCCTGTTTTCACTATTCCAAAAAAGTTATTGAACTTTTCAGTCAAATTGAACACTCATAAAGTCGAACTTATTTCCATTCTACCTTAGATTTGCTTCACCGGAATTAGTTCATAAGACGACGTGACAGCCTCCATGCATCTCGGCAAGGATATTTTCTTTTGTCGATATTTAAAGCATTGCAATTTCACAGGAGCTCATACAAGAGTGGCCAAATATACCTAAAGAGCTGATGGTAAAATTTACAAAGATAACTCTCGAAAAGTCGAAATGTAGATCACAAATCAAAGGACTATATTTTTCGTATTTCCGAGTATCATTTTATCTAGATTTGTGCCATAGCCCATATTCAATTAATGTACGTATAGCTCTTTTTGTGGAGTTACTAAGTGCAAATAAGGTTAATGGTTCATCCTTCAGGAAATTTGAGAGCACTTGCTAAAACCTGTAATGCTGAGTTGTATCGCCAAGAATAACGACCTTCCTGAAGGTACGTTTTGGAGTCAGTGATAACAGGGAAAATGTTTCAGGTTCAAAGAAGGACGAGCATGAAAAAGACAAATTTAGATTCCATTTGATATATTTTTACAAGTTGCAGAGGTATTGTTCCAATGTGAATGGTAAAGTTAAAGGTGTTTTTAGATAGCTTACTTTGAACTTTAAACAAAAACTTGTATTTTGAAGTGGCGTTGTCAAACGGAAATGACAAAATGAAACCTTGAGCAGTAAAATGACTTTGTAAACGCTGCTTGTGTCTGTACAGCTTATAAAACGTCTTTAGTGTTTCTATAGACATGGTATTGCATATTGGAACTATTACTAGTGTTTTTCTTTAATGATCGATTACTGTCATCAGGTGGCAACTTAAGAGCTTTACGGGTGGCATCACTGTAGAAGTTATTTGGCTGGTAGCTACAAGTTGAATCCAAATGGATACTTAGATTGAATGAGGAGATAAGGAAGCCACTAATACGCAGATCAAGTCACTGGCGTATGTATCTAAGACCCAGCTTGTCGAGATTTTCTGCCACCAAANAAAATGAAACCTTGAGCAGTAAAATGACTTTGTAAACGCTGCTTGTGTCTGTACAGCTTATAAAACGTCTTTAGTGTTTCTATAGACATGGTATTGCATATTGGAACTATTACTAGTGTTTTTCTTTAATGATCGATTACTGTCATCAGGTGGCAACTTAAGAGCTTTACGGGTGGCATCACTGTAGAAGTTATTTGGCTGGTAGCTACAAGTTGAATCCAAATGGATACTTAGATTGAATGAGGAGATAAGGAAGCCACTAATACGCAGATCAAGTCACTGGCGTATGTATCTAAGACCCAGCTTGTCGAGATTTTCTGCCACCCAAGTCTTAATAACATTTGGAACTGTGAAGTGCCAAAAAGACTTCTGAGACAGCACATTCACTGTAAAGATGCACTTTATGTTTTGGATAGAAAGGTAAAGAACCAATTTGTTTAAGTAGGTGCTTACCACTCATGTGGAAATTACTAACTGGGATCATATCAGACGTAATGTACAAGTACCTTGATGAAAACAATGTTTTATCAGATAAAGAGAAAGGTGGTAGACGCAAGTCAGGGGAACAAAAGATCAGCTGTTAATCGATAAAGCTACATTAGGGGACAGCAAAAGAAAACTCAAGTATCAGGCCATGGCATGGGTGAACTACAAGAAAGCCTATGACATGGTCCCTTATTCGTGGATTTTAGGGTGCATAAAACTTGTTAACATATCAGATATGCTGTTAGAGCTGAAGAAAACACTCTTGTTTGGTATTTGAAAGGTGGTACAGAAGAAAAGTTAGAAATGGTAAGATTGAAGGGGGTAACAATAACGATAACAATAATAATTGGAAGTTGAAATCTCAAAATGTAGAGAATGAAAATAGAAACTGTGTCAATCGTCACCAGAATCCTAGGCGAAATTTAAAAAGACATCGAGAGGCACGAACAAGGGTCCGGGAAGCAGCAATATAACGGAATTACAGAAAATTGTCATTGTAAAATCAGTTTTCATCTTAAAAAGTTGAAAAAAATGATGATGATATTGACAGGCTCTACTTACTGCCGAAGAATGGTGGGAGAGGAATAATCAATGTGGAAGAGCGTGTTGAAATGGAAGTAGAGTTTAAAAAAGTACGGTGCAAGCAGTGATGGAAGACTATTGAGTGCAGTGGAAAGTGAGGTAATTCTTAGTGTGGTAAGTCTAAGTAAGAAATTTTGAAGGAAAGAAAAAAGAACTTGATAAAAAGCCACTTCATTCGCAGCTCATGAGAAAGACGGGGAAATTGAGAAGCTTGGCAAGTTGGAGCTGGTTTAAGACAGGATCACTAAGTGGAAAAGGGGGGTTGTTAGTGGATCCCAAGACCAATCACTAAGAATAAACAACTTGAAAAACGAAGTTGACAAACAGATTATTTCACCCCAAATTATGTGGAGAACAGGAGGAAACAACCAGCCATCTGGTTGCTGAATGTTATAATGCTTGCCCAAAAAGAGTACTGTCTAGGCGGCACGAAAGAGTAAGTGCAGTTATTTACGGGATGATGTGTAAAAGGTTTGGTTTTACAATTGAAACCAAGTGGTATCAACACATACCAGGAAGGGTTTTAGAAAATGAAAATGCAAAGATGTTGTTGGACATGTACACACTGACCACCAACTGAAATACAATAAACCTGACAGCATTATTGTTGACAAAGACACAAGAGAACTCCATTCAAATAGATATAGGATGCCACTTTGACAGTCGAGTAAAATACAAAGAACAAGGGAAGGTAGAATGATATTTCGAACAGTCATCGGAGTATTGGGAACAATTGGAAGAAAATTGACGACATGGATAAAAAAAATCGCAGATTGAGACCTATTGTGACCTCATGCAGAAAGCTTGTTTGTTGGGAACAGCTAAGATCATCAGAAGAGTCTTGGTTACCTGAGGTTGTTGTGCTACAACTTGACACACAAGAAATACAAATCACCTCATCGAAATCAGTGGGTGTGAGATGAAGTGATAATAATAATAATAATAATAATAATAATAATAATAATGGGTAAATAGAAAATTCACTTTTTCGTTATACAGCCAAAAAACAGTATTTGCTACCGATGAATTCTACATTAATATTCATTACTATTTTTATCAATAAAAAATCCTTTTATTTATGGAAAAGATTTTTCAAAATGTTGCAGGTTCAAAAATAACAATTTCTCAGACAGATACCTAACTCCTAAGTAGGTCTTTTCAAATATGTTAGAGAATCATGTGCAAAGATTAAAATTAATTTTGAATTTTTGGAGCATAAGTTTTAATGGCAAATGTCATAACATACCTCACTGGCCCTAGCATTTCCTGTAACAAATTGCCAGATCAAAAGTGCCCAACCTATATCCCAGGATCTTGTCATGTCGTCGGCGGGCGGGGGCTTCTGTCCAGTTAATAAATCCAGCAAAATATTGTTGTTAATTGTATCAGCTATTATCTGACATAAATTCCATTTATTACATGGTACTCTAGTCAGCGATTATAATATTTTCAGTTTTTTACCTTAAAAAAAATGTTGTCCTAAAAATTGTAACATTTAACAAAATTTAGGCCTTTTTTATCTACTCTGTACGCATTCTAGGTTCTAGTGACAAATATATTCTAGTATAATAATGTGCTCGAAACAGCATATTTCAGTTTAATTTAGAAAGTAATAATTAAAAAAACCCGAAGGTATTAAAACAAATGATTTTGTGTGGAAGCATGGTCCTTAAGGAAAAGGGGAAAATATCTGCTGGAAAGAACAGAGACGAAGATAGTGAGAAGAAGAACTGGGAATTTATTGTTGGAAAGAAAACAAATTAAGGGAAAGAAAAAGATGTGTGAGACAACCAATATAAGCCAGAATGAAGAGAGGCCTAAAACATTTTCGAGAGGCGAATCAGTAAAGAAAGCGAAGGTGGTGGAAGTTGGAGGAGGAAAGAGTGACAAAAGACAAAAAATAAGATGGAGGGACATACTGAGGAGTGATATGAACGAGGTAGACATTCAAGAAGACGATGCAGTGTACACAAATGGATTGAACACTATAATACGAGCGGCGGACTCTGATTTAATGAGAAAAGGCCGTACGAAAATGAAGAACGAAAAAGAAGAGAAAAAATAATAATGATAAAAGAAGAATAACAATAACAATAAGAAGTAAAACCAACATTTGAAGTAGAAGTATAAACGAGAATCTCATCCAAAGGTGAGAAAATAGAAACGTTAACGAAATTTTGCTAATTTTAACCAAAGCTAGAGTTAAGGCCCTGTTTTCACTGACCCTAACCCGAGTAGGAAGGTCTGTTGGGAAGTACAGAAGTGTGTCTGAAGGGAGAACGAGGGAAAAGTTTAGCAAGGGCTAATTAAATATTTAAAAGAGATAAAATAGAAAAAATGAATTTAAACAGTCAAAATGCAGCTTAAGAGACAGAAATAAAAATAGAGTTTAAAAGGATAAAGAGGAGTTAAAAGGAGCAAAACCTAAATCATAATTTTAACGGGGTAATGAGAAAATACTTTGAAAAGACGAAAAAATGAAACTGTGAGAAAAGAGGCCAGAAAATACCTTTTAAATAATGTGTTAGATTAAAAAATGTAAATGACATAGAAACGAAAGCCCAATAATATTGTACAGAAAATATCTTTAGAAAAGACAAGAAACCAAAGCGCAATAAAAGGGGGAAAATCTTAAGGAGGGTGATATACAATTTAACAAGAGTGAAGATAAAAATACAAGAGAAAAAAGTAAAATTGTTGTCTCACCCTATGGGGTAAGTGACATAGTTACATGGGAAAGTGGTTTAAGTAAACTAAACTACAAGAAAAACAAATTAAGATATTTTTAGAAGGGACAGAAACTTAAGTACAATTTTAATGGAGAGATAATATTTTGAAAAGGGGCAAAGGTCATGCAACGCCAAGACAGAACGATTAGAATAAATTTTAAATATAGTATGAGAATCATTAATAGCTGATACTCTAGAAAAGAGACACAACTTTATCAAAACAAATAACTTCACCTGTGGTTTAAGTTTAAAAAAAATGTTTTTAGACCCTCAATTATAGCAATCATTGATTTCTTAAAAACAGACTGCCATTTGATCATACACAATATTTGGGCTTCAGAAACCTAGAGCACCTGTCTTTAATGGCAAATTGTTTAATATTTCATCAAGTAGAGCAATAAAAAATTAATAAGCAATAATCTGAATAACAGCGAAAGCTTTCATGGATTAACTATTCATCATTTATTCATTGGTTTGCAAGTATGAGGGGGTTGTATTATATATACTTATACCTATAAAAAACTTGGATCTTTAAGCTTTCAGTTGAGACTCGTTTAAAGCAAGATTTTTCTCTTAAAATACTATGCATGTATTGTTTTATTTCATCGGTCAATCGTATGGACTCAGGGACTTGATACCTTGCATCACACTACCACTTAACTTGATAAACAATGAAGCTTAAATTTGTGGTAGAGGACTGCCTGCCCGGGGTTGACTCAAGTAACAAATGTTTTTGCATTTGTTACTTGAGTGAGGGGTTCTCCTATGGGCACCAAAATTCAGGGCCGCTGTCTCCTGCCTCCCTTTAAACTCCCACTTTAGCAATTTACGTAGTATGAAAAATGCTATATACTTTTTCAAGCCATGTATTGGTTTCCGTACTGTTGTTAGCTTTACATGATTTTACATATCCAAGTCCTGTTCGATGCTCAATCTATCACTTGTGGAGTTTCTCAAGGGTCAATTATCAGACCTTTACTCTTTCTATTCGACATCAATGATTTCAGCAAGTGTTTGAAAAAAGATACTAAAGTTTGGTGACAACACCGTAATATATTGAGGCAATAAGGACAAGGTTTCTTGCAAGATGCAACTCTTGGAAAGCTATGTAATAAAGTTGCTAAACATGCAGCTCGTCATGTTTTCTCCCTAATGATCTTACCCATAATCAGGAATTGTTCCATTACATCTAAAGCTTACACAGACACAATCGAAAGAACTGGAATTAATTGCATTGAAAATACTCGAAAATTATATCTAAAATTATTAAATAAATAGCTAATCGAATAAAAGTTACCCAAAAATGTGTGTGTTCGATACTCAAGCGAAATATGGAGGGAAGTGGACAAGTCTTGAGAAGGAAGAGCTATAGCGCTTGAAAAATATCAAGCGCTGTAACTCTTTCTCATAAACCTAAGACCTTTGATAAGAGGTGGTACGCTGGCTTATCTTCCTACAATATTCATAGAATATCTTTTCGCTGATAACTCTGTTGGGATCACCTCTCCTCTTAAGAAATGTTCATCAATCAAGATGGTTGGTTTGCCATTTTCTCCAGATCTGTTTTGGGTTTTTTATATTCAATCTATTGGCAAATCTGCTTCTAGAAAAGTTGATTCCTTGCTGCGTGCTAGAAATTACCATATACCTGAGGCCACATTGTCTCTCTATAAATCTAGTACCTGTCCTTACATAGAGTACTGTTGCCATATTTGTACAGTTGTTCTGTCATCTTGTCCTGATGTTCTTGATCGTATTCAGATATGTGCTTGTGAGCAGGGGTTTTTTTTGTTTGTTTTAACGTCGTTTTTCCTCAGTAACTGAGGCTCAGACGGTGCCTTTCAAAAGGTCTTTTGTTTTGGCAGTGAGAAATTTCTTGGCTGGATGCCCTTCCTGACGCCAACCAATGGCTTTTTCTTTTGTCAAATTCTAAACTCTTTTCGCCCGCTCGGGGAATCGAACCCGGAACCTCTTGGTTACGGTACAATTGCATTAACCATTAAGCCACGGCTCCTCTAGACGTGCTTGTAAGTTAATGGTTCCAAATCTTGCTGCTACTCTTTAAACTTTGTCTCATCGACCAAATGTGGCTTGTATTTGTTTTTTCTATGTGCATTATTATGGTAAGTGTTCTGAGAAGCTTTCGTCGTTGGTTTCAGCTCAGTTTGTTGCATATTATGCAACCGTTTCTCTCAACTTCTGCTTCCACATGCAGCTGTTGTCCCTCGTTATGATATATATATTTCTATCATTGTAGTTTTTTCCTCGCACTGCAAGATTGTGGAATTCTTTGGCATCTGAGTGCTTCCCTATATCACATGATTTGAATACTTTTAAGTCCAAGAACAAATCTCATCTCCCGCCTTGACCTTGGTTTGCTTTTTTTTCTGTCATATCTTCATAGTTTAATACACCTAGAGGAATTACATCTTGAATGGTTCTTAATCATTCGAAAAAACAAATACATATGTGAGAACTTCCACCACTCTTCTGAAAAAAATCCAACACAGCAAGAAAACAAACGCGTTCTTCTAAAGGTTTCAAAAGTTAAATTAAAAGCTAAAAAATACTTTTTGTAGTGTAAATACTTTAGTAGTGTAATTATTTTCATTGATCTTCAATGGTTTTGACGATTTCAACACTAAAAAGAAAAGTTTTTAGGATTTGAAAATATTTTTTTATGTAACCTAACTTTCAGAGTAATTTTAAGTATGATTAGTTTGTATTTTTAGTATGTTTTAGTATATGTACGGTACACATTTTCAAAGGACCAACAAGACAACAGGGTATGTTTAACCTGGTTGTAATCTTTTCAAAACATCGATAAAATAAATATAAAAACAAATATAGCATTGTGCCTAAACTGAAAATGTATTTCACTGCGATGAAATCCAGAAGTGTAAGGAATTTTTGTCAAGAATGAATTAACAATAACGTGAGCTTTGACGTGATGAAAATGGTTATCTTTTCTTTTTAGTGTGATTACATTTTGTTAGTATATTAAAAACATTAATTTCTATATGGAAGATCGTACTTACTTACTTCTGGCTTCTGAGAACTAAGGCGACGATCAGCGTTCCATAAGCTATTCTATCCTTATCACGTTTTTCCAGCGTTTACTAAGTGTTACTCTTTCACGTGATGTCAGTATATAATAAGAATATCAAGAATATCAATGTTATCCCTTTTTTCTTTTCCTTTTCTTTTCTCCTTGATGGTAGGTTTCTCTGGGCCTGACCAGGCTAACTTCGCCGTCATTGGATAATTTCTTTTTCTCCTGACTATTGTCTGGTTCGCTGCCGGGTCAAATGATCTGAGGAGCTCTTTGCAAACATCTGTTGACAAAAGTCCGTATTCGCCAGAATATTAATTGTGATTCGGCTATAAAGCACCTTTATCGTTGAACTGCAAATGTGGTGAAAAATTCCTAATCAAACAGCTAAAAGTAATTGGCAGAGGTCTTCTTTTCACTTAAAAACACCAAAGTCTAATCAAATTAAACTTTCTTCACCCCAGCTTCTAGACAAAACTTGTATATGGCTTTTAATTGATTTAAACAGACAACCACAAAAATCGGCAGACTGTTTTCAATTGTATTTTTTTGGCTTCAACCAATCACAAAAAAGTGGCAGGCTGCCTCTATCCTCTCTTTGTTTTCCTCGTAAACTGGTGGTTCTGTTGAGTGCCAAGGAAAAAGCTTTTGATTAAAATGGTGGTTTTACCTCTGCCATTCAAGTCGTATACAGCTCTTCAAGTAGGCAATAAAAAACCCGGGTTATATTTTATACTTCAGTCTTTTTTAGAAACCTCTAAAATACTTCGCTTTTTTATTTTTGTTCACAAAATTGAGCGTTGTTGAATTATTGTACATCAAACCATTAGAAAAAATGATTTTCCCTTTTCCAATGCGCAATCATTAGCTCTTGAGGAACAGATTTTACCCTGTAGTTGTGACAAGGTGTTTCTTTTAACCTCAGTAAAAAAATTAGACCAACCTACTCACCACTGTATAAATAATGTTTACTGGATTGACCGCTCTTTTTCTCATACTTCTTTAATTTTTCCCAATCCTCTCGTAAGTACCTTCTCTTTCAAAAAGGCATCTTAAACAAATATTTGTATGAAATCGTCTACGTCCTGGATGGACTAAAACAGCTATGTTTCAAAACACCATTAATCGGAGCTACGATAAATGCTGTTATGGCTCTGCCTGTGGCATCAAACATTGCATTGCTTGGTACCTCGTGCTTCTACGTCTCTCTCTGCAAGCAATAAATTAATTGCACCAATTGATGAATCATAACTTGTTCACCTAGACTATTGTGGTTCTCTAGTGAATCAATTTTCAAACAGGAAATTATTTAAGTCATTTTCTGTTTTCAAACTGTTAAACTTAAGTAACAAAATGTATTTATATCCTAAATAAAGTGATACGGTCTGACAATGTAAATAAATCAGTTATTACCTCTCTATGTACTTATAAACTCAACAAAATGAGCAACAAAACAGCACGTTGAATTTACGTACGAAAAAATAACATTCGTCGCGTGTTAACATTTTAATTTTCCCGTGTTAGTTAACTAAGTTACAGAAGCCAATCAATTAACCGATTAACTAAGATTTTATATCAAAAAGGACTGTAAATAATAGCTTGTTTAAAAGTCTAATAATAGCCGTAAAATTTAATGACATAAAGAAGATTCTGAAACTCCTCCTTCGACCCCTCCCTTAAATCAAGCCCTATATCCATCCTATTCTTTGATGGCGTAGGTACTTTATGAGAAAAGAAATATTACCATTTACATGTCAAACAATTGATCTGTTAGCTATTGCGATATTCATTATCTAAATACAAAATGAAAATCCCTTGTCAAGAGCTGATGTATTTTCGTGATGTGGTTTGTACAAATGTTGCTACCGCACTGAATGTATGTTTAATTTCCTAAGTTTGACAAATCACTTAATCACATTAGTTTAAATCAACTTTTGTCAGAGAAAACTGATGTTTGTTTAAAGTACTATATTTTTACAACGCTTCAAGGAGACTCCACCAGGAGTTGGTTGCTGCAAGTAAAAAAAGTTTAAAAATAATTAAAATGTGGAAGGCAAACGCATTCGTAAGGCTTCGGAAAAAGGTTAATGTACTCTTTTATCCAGTGATTTTTCTTATATAATATAATATAATATAATATAATATAATATAATATAATATAATATAATATAATATAATATAATATAATATAATATAATATAATATAATATAATATAATATAATATAATATAATATAATATAATATAATATAATATAATATAATATAATATAATATAATATAATATAGTTTTATCTTCGTCGCCGTAGTCGTTACTGTCAGGACACGACTTTCGTATCATCGTTTCCAGTGACCTTAATTTAAAAACTGTTGAGGTTCCGTCTATTATTTAATTAACTTTAAACAGCTTTCTAAGGTCCAGTGCTGCAGAAAAATGCCGCAGCTGATCCAAGGCTGTCAAAGCTTTGGTAAGGGATCTAAATTCCTCTGTTTGCGGTTATCAATTTTTGTTACTATTATTTCTGGTTTTCTCTATTGCTAAGCTCAAGTTCATAGAGTTGTTTTTTCCACTTTTATGTTACATTTATGTGCAAGTCTGCCTCTCTTTTGTTTTGCAGTTTTGTCAAATAAAAATTTAGAGGTTCTGAGCTCAACATCAATAGTGGCATACCTTGCTTCATTAAATATCAATAGTGGTGTATCCTTCGTCACTCACTATCAATGATGCTATCCCTTCTTTATTTATCATAAATGATAGTATATTCTTCTTCGTTTATCATTGATGATACAGCGGTTTGGTTTTAGTCTTAAACGTTTCGCAGAAGAATTTTTCGACTTGAAACTATTTGTTGCGTAATATATTCATATTCCATACATGTCAGCAAAAGAATTTTCTTCGCGGATGGCACCCGATAGATTATTAAATTGTCAGTATTCAGTTAAATCTGATATTCTAAACAAAAAACATTTCATTAATACGTATTAGAGTGATGTCAACCCGGTGGATCATTAGCTTTATTTTCAGTCTCTGAGAGAAACGCTCTACGTTGGTTGAATGAGATTTTTAACTGCATAAAACTGTTCAATGTTTAGACAATAAAAGAAAGCTGACAATTTAGGAACAAGTCCAATTCATGTTAGGATTTTTATGTCCAAAATGTCAAATCTTTGATGTTTGATATAATTTACATACTGTACTTTCCGATTGGAAAGAACATTAAAATCTTAATAGCATTTTATAACCTTATCATATTTGCATGTTTGGTAGTAATATGGTGAACATTATATACATTTGTACATTTTGACTTTGGGACATTGGCACCTTTGCGCTATTAAGCTTTTTCAAATCTGGAGTTTGCACTTTTTTGCACCCTTACTCTTTTGAACAAGTATAGTTCTGCACGTTTTCATTTTTTGCTCAGTGCTCTTTTTGGCTTTTACACTTTTCTACTTTTGCAAATTTGGATTTTAGAATGGTTCAGCTTTAATAATAGCGTTTTTACTTTTGAATGCTTGCTTTTTCAGTTTTGTATAGAAACTTTTTAAAAACCAATTTCAGTCTTTTTGAAGTATTAACATAACAAAAACATAACAGTGTGATACAAACCCAATGTAACATGAAGTTCTTCCTCTTTCGTTGGTTTGTGTATTTTCTGATTTTCAGTGTTTACTGAATTATTACATCGTGTTGGTTTGTTCATAGAGTAAGCCTAGCTGAAATCTTTTTCACCTTGACAATTATTCCGCGACACAATTCTAATACAAAATTCCTGCATACTTTCCCTTTTTCCCTCAACTAGATGTAATATTATTAAATCTTGTATGTTTTTAGTTTAACTCATTCACAAAGGTGGGCATTAAAACAGCAAACTAAACTTAGATTAATTTGAATGTAGGAGAGACTAACGTAGATGTTTGACAACTTTATCAATTTAGCAGCTTTAACGATATCTTCTGAGTTTATGAATTTTATGAATTACCGCAAATCAAATTCTCTAGTACTGAAACAAACTGAATATACATACATACATTTACATACACATATATATTTATATATGTATATACATATATGTATGCATGGATAATACTATATGGTAAAATCGTTCAATAATAGAAGGGGAAATGCTTAACACAGGAAAATACAGAGCTGCTCTTCCAATTCAGAAAAGGCACTATTTTGTTCTCAATCCAAGTTTAAAACCTGTCATTTTTTACTTTCCAAATTGTTTTTTTCATTAAAAAGGTCACACAAATCATACCTGTAAAATATCAGCCAAATTTTATAGCTTTATACCAAAAATTGGACCGTCGATAGACCTATAAATATGGAAACGTTTTCTTGGAATTTATCATCGAGACAGTCTAGAGACACGTAGCTTCTAAGCACCGTTAATTAGATTGATACATATATGAAATAAAAAGTACCTTTGGGTGCTGCATCTTCGAGCTTTTTCAAAGTCGATTAAAGGATGGAGTACACACAAACAAAATATTTTAATTTGCAACATAATACTTCCATACTTACTTCCAGTAAGTATGTAAATGTGTCCAAACCAATAAGTCCACGATTGCTATATGAAAGTGAATGCAGGAAATACGAAGAAAAAAATGAAGAAAAAAATGAAGAAAAAAAAGAAACAAAACCAAAAACAGGCACAGCATTCAAGGAGGAATCCTTAACAGTAACGTACCTTTTAACTGTCAGCTTCAGGAATAGCTTTTTGGATGTTAGCAGTATCTGCAGCTAAGATGAATACAATTTCCTTTGTTGCCCAGTGATAGTCCAGTTGTCCCAATGACACTGTGGCTCAAGATCTTGAATGAATCAAAAGAAAAACAAATTCACCTTTATTGTCACGACCGATTACAACCTCGTGATAGGCATGAAAAGAATTGACATAGTTGGAAACACACTAATATTAGTATTATTTTGTAAAACGCCTTTTACTGGCACAGTGTTCAAACGACAGCTACGAGCACTTGATCACTGGATAGAAGAGAGCTGAACTCTCTCTCTCAGGATCCCTTGCTTTGTTTTGTCTAGCAAAGGAAGAAACAGGAAGAAACAAGCGATCCTGTCATCGAAAAAGCTTGTGGAAGCTATTACCGCCAAGGCCTTAAAGCAGCTGTTGGAGTTAGGGTTGGATTGCCTGGTTGTTTCTACGTAATATTTTAACAACCTGTTTTGACAAACACGCTCCTTTAATAACAAAATAAAAGGTACATTTGCACCTTGGTTGTCAGTTTCTATAGCACAAACTTTAAAGCAGAAAACATTCAAACTTTGCCAACTACACGCTTTTTTTATAAGCAACGCAATATTTTGACTCAGGCTCGCTGTTGCTTAGCTTTTGCAGGAAACCAGCCTAACTAGTTGCTTAGCTGTTGCTTAACATTTCCACTTCTTTTTTGTTTGAACTCCAAAAAGCAGTGTAGCCCCTCCCCCTTTAGACAAAGAGGACATTTTCCCCCTCCTCCTCTCTTTCAGGAATAGTTTTATTTAAAGATGAACATCTGTGTTGGTACATGAACATGGTGCCAGACACTGACGTCATTAAAATTTCGAACAGGCAAAAGAACTAAAAGAGATCATTCTACTGTATTATATTGCATTCTATTGTTTATTATTAGCTATCAGCGAACTTCTCTCCTGCATTAAATTTCACATGTTTTCTCCGATATTTTTGTTGACTGCTAATTAGAAAGAGAAGAATTTTGTTGCACGAAAAAAACAACTTTTAAGATGGAAAAAAAGGTGAGGTGTTTTTAATATTGATAATTTTGCTCGTTTCATAATCTTCTTCTAGATTGTATATTTTGTAACTCTTGTACTGGTATCTCTTGGTATATTCAAGTTTAATTAAATCTGATTTGTATTTTTTGTTGTAGACTGGAAAAGCCTTGAAAAGGAAGCAAGCAACGTTGGGTGCGTTTGGCTTTGTCAAGAAGGTAAAGCATCGAGGCGAGCTCCGGCAAGTTGAAATTCCGAAATTAGCACCTGAAGTAAGCAATCAACTCAAGTGTAATTTTTGTGAGAAAAGATTCGTCAACACGCAAGGTTTGTCGATCCACATGAAGTGCATTCATTCGTCAAGTACTTCTTCGCACGAAACTGTCCGCAAAACTGTTGAAAAAAACACCGAAGTAGAAGCATTCGATGAAACCAAATTTATCGTTGGTGATGTTTTGTCGAAAGTTGTTGACAAAGTCTGCTCTGAAGTAACGGAAAAGAAGCAACAAAACAACCACCGACAAAAATACACAGCAGTATTTAAAGCAAAAGTGATCAACCACGCAGAAAAGCACAATGAACTTACTACAGAAGAAATCGCTGGTAAGTTTGGTATTCATAAATCAATGGTATCTTGATGGATGAAGAATAAAGTTGAGATCACTAGCCAGGCAGTGAAAATGCACAGGAAGTTGTTGACTAAAAACCGAAAGCCGTTGAAGTACAAGGAGCTCCATGCTTCACTTTTTACAAAACGTAAAGAGGCACGCTTAAAGGCCACCGAGTCGGTTTTGAATGGTTGTGGTCTAAGGCAAGACAAATCCAAAAGGAGCAAACTGGCTCGGGTGTGGTTGGAAAACATGTTATTGTGCAGTTTTTAAAGCTGAACGACATAAAAATGAGGAGAATGCAACGAAACAAAAATAAGTCGAAGGAATCATTCAGGGATAGTCTGAAGGTTTGGCATGCAGGCGTACGTGAAAGGCTTCTAAGAACTGGTTTTGGTAAAGATTATGACACCAAATGGGGGAGATTTTTACCAGAACAACGATTTAATGTAGATCAAAGTCCTCTTACATTTGCTTTTGAATCCAAGAAAACCTACGACATTGTGGAAAAGAAGAAAGGGCACCAACACAACACATGGATTGCACGGCCAGGATCCGGATTGGACAAAAGGCAATGCACTCTTCAAATATGTGTACGTCCAGTGGGAAAACAACCACCAATTGCTGTGATATTTCGCGGAAAGGGAAAGAAAATATCGGACGACGAAAAAGGCGCCTGGCATCCTGATGTCAACGTCTTCTTCCAAGAGAATGCTTGGGCAGACGGGCAAAAACACTAAAAACGTTTGTTGAAAATGAAGAGTTGACAAGGCATGTTCTTTTTGCTGATAATCTCACTGGTCAATGCATGGATCAATTTAAGCAAGCAGTATCGGATTTGAATGGAGTTGTTTGGTACGGTCTCCCTTCCGCGACAGATCTTTGGCAGCCTGTAGATGCTGGTTATGCGCAACTTCTAAAGGTTTTGATCGCTAAAGAGAACCGCGATTGGCTTGATTGCGACGATAACGCAGATCGTTGGTTCGGCAACGTCGAGAAGCCATTTTCTTCAAAAGAACGTCTGATACTGCTTACACATTGGATTGGAAAAGCCTATAACACTCTGTGCACTTCTGCTTACGACAAGGTTCGAAAACGGGTATTTCAAAGAACTGGCTGTTTGATGACGGGCGATGGCAGCGAGGATTATTTGGTTCAGCCCGAGGGACTTGCGGACTATGAGTTACTACCTGTTAGCATATTGAACCCAAACTCGGCAGAGCCTACTTCCAACGTGACACCTGAAAATACCGAAGGGGAAGACAGCCAGGTCAACATAAATTACCAAGACTTGGAGCTGGTTGAAAACGACAACATCGAAAAAACATTTGAATTAGACGAAGAAGAAGCTTTTTTATTTGCGTAAAGATTTTCTTTCATCTTGTATTTTATTAGACTATTTTTTTAGGATTTTTAACTTGTTTTTATCGAAGATATTCTTCTGTTGAGTAGAAAATAGAATTTCNCCAGGTCAACATAAATTACCAAGACTTGGAGCTGGTTGAAAACGACAACATCGAAAAAACATTTGAATTAGACGAAGAAGAAGCTTTTTTATTTGCGTAAAGATTTTCTTTCATCTTGTATTTTATTAGACTATTTTTTTAGGATTTTTAACTTGTTTTTATCGAAGATATTCTTCTGTTGAGTAGAAAATAGAATTTCTCAAAAATAATTTTGTACGGTACACGAAACGAGCCTGGGTTGTTGCTTAACAGTTGCTTAAGATTTCGTAAATTTCGAGCCTGGCGTTGCTTATAAGATGTTGCTTATAAAAAAAAGCGTGTAGTGTGGAAAGCACCGTCATCAGTGAAAAAAAGAACTCTGTTTACATTTCAATTTACCTATGTTAGCACCTTACTTGTGGAAAAGGAATTGAGAAAAGGAAAAAGGCACAAATCTACAGGCATTGACAATTTACCACCAGGTATGCTCAAAGATGTTGCTCGTGAAGTTGCTAAGCCAATATCTTACATTATCAACCTATCAATGAATTTGGGGTGTGTTCCAACAGAATGGAAAGTTGCTCAAATAATACCACTTCACAAAAAGGGTGATTTAGAAAATCTGAATAAGTACAGACCAATTTCTTTATTGTCCGTTATATCTAAAACCCTCGAGAAGGCAGTTCATACACAACTGATGGTTTACTTAGAGCAGAACAAGTTGCTTTCAGATGATCAATACGGTTATCATACTAATCGATCTACAGAACTTGCAACAATCTTATTCGCTGATGCAATCCGAAAAGTAGGAGACAACGTCTTACTTACTGGCGCAGTTTTTCTAGGTCTGTCCAAATCATTCGATACGTTAGGACATGACTGGTTACTGGAAAAGCTAAAGTCATACGGGATCAAAGGATTATCTTTGAAATGGTTTACAGATTATCTTTTCCTGAGATCGCAGGTGGTGAAAATAGGACAACAATCATCAGATCCATGCCCGTTAGTTTGTGGTGTCCCCCACTGATCCATCCTGGGACCAGTACTATTTTTACTGGTTTTCAACGATTTTGAAGAGTGTCTTCATAAATGTGACGTTCATCAATTTGCTGATGATACTGTAATTTACGTATCTGATAAAACAGTATCTGACATTGAAAATTTGTTGAATTATAATCTATCCAGAATCTCAAGTTACCTGAAAGATAACGAACTTGTTACTAATCTTGATAAAGGCAAAACCGAAAGTATGTTATTCGGCACGTCAACGCGTATTTCCGCTGTTACACCTGAATGTAGAGAACTGAAACTGTTTTGTGATGAAGTTCCTGCCAACAGTACTACGTCATATACCTACTTAGGTACCATCCTCGATCAAAATTTGTCATTGGATTCTGATTTCAATAGCAAATACAAGAGAGCATCAAAGAAACTCGGTGTTTTGAGGAAATTGATGTCACTTTTGACCATAGAGACTGCTAGACTGTTGTATTCTAGTGTCATTGTATCCGCACTCAAATATAACTGTATAACTCATTTGAACTTGAATCAAACACAGAAGAATAAGCTGACTTCATTTGAACTGCCAGCTGATAGATTGCTTAGAACAAATTACTTCCATAATTAACGTAATTAATAAACAAGCTATTCTTACAGTCCGAAAATGTCTGGATGGAAACGTTGCGTCAAAATTTCAAAACTATTTCAAGCTACGTCATCACGGTCGAGACACACGAAACAATAATATTTTGGTCGATATTCCAAGAGTCAAACTTGAATTTGCTAAAAGCGGTTTTTACTTTATGGGAGCAAAGTTTCACAACTCTCTCCCAAAAACAACCAGAGAGGCCAATACTGGCTTCAAAGAGCAAGTGAAATTGTTTTTCAAATAGTTTGCTTTGGAATTATCTGTCAATCTAATCCGCTTAGCAACCTATTTGAATACCAGTTTCATTTGTTCTTTTCATTGATTTTATTGCTTTAAACTGTAGATATATAAATAATAAACTTTTAGCCTTCTTTTTTTTCTCTCTCTCATACATTTTTTGTTTTTTCCTTTGTGTTTTCCAAGGACACATATTGATAACAGATGTATTTCTGAAATGTATATATCCTTGTTAAATATTCGAAATAATAATAATAATAATAATAATAATAATAATAATAATGATCTTATCGTATGGCCGTTATAGGTGGCGGTTAGGCACGGCACAAGACCCTCTGAGTACGCCCGAGCCTGGTAAAACCGATTTTGAGATCGTCTTAAAACCAGCCTTTTTAATTCCCTATTCCTTTATTTTCTTTTACAAATATTCTTGTATGATAATCCCTTCGTAACCCTTCATAAGTACAGTGACGACACCGCTCAAAACAACAGCAAAACGCAAAAATCTTTCTGTAAAATTAAACAAAGAGAACAAATTCCCACTGTATGTTTATGAACAAATCGGGCCGGACAGACAGACGGCCTATTTTTCCATAAGTATCCCTTCTCAACAAGGGTTGACCAATAACTTGCAGTTGCCTTTCAACTAAACCAAGAAAAAAAATTAGTTTCTACGTTAACGACCCTCACATTTGTCTTGAAAATTAGAATTGTTTTAGCAAACTCTCCAAATTCTGTGCTCTGTTACCCTAACATTAACATATTTTTTCCAATGTATTGTAGGAAAGGATTTTCAAAGTTTCCTCAAACCACTGCACGATAAAAACATAGGGTTGCAATAGCACACAGTGATGTTTTTGCTTTGATTTTTTAAGTATTGATTACCCTGTCGACTAAATCGGTTACGAATAGCCTCGAAAATATTTTTATTGTTTTTTTTGTGGGGATTTTTATGAAAAAAATCTCGAACTCAGGCAAGATATAGATGGTACCATGTATTACAGGTCTTACATGAAACATTTTTAATATTAAAAATTGAACGAGGCAATACTCATGTTATGATTAGTTTTGCAAAACTTAAATTGTTATCATTTTTACCATTGAAAAAGAATAGGATAGATATTTGCTTTACTCTGTTCTGGTAGAGAGAGGGCATTTCCATTTCTGTTGCAACCAGTGTGTTTTGTAAGGTAGCATTTACTAAAGGAATAGCAACGTCAAGACTCATTTGGCTCCAATAAGTTAACAATTGGACTAATAAACAGTTTTATGTGTTGTGCTGTCATTTTTGCTAGCCTGGTAAATTATCAGGTAAAATAAAAACACTTTCGAAATCCATCACAGTGATGATTACCCTTAAGGTGTTTTAGATACATTCAAAATAAATTATTCGATATAAATTATTCGATATAAATCATTCGATATAAATTATTCGATAAATCATTCGATATAGATTATTCGATACAAATTATTCGTTATAAATTATTCGATATAAGTTATTCGATATAAATTCTTCAAAAGCCTATAAAACAAGACAGGGAAAGGTACAAGTAAAACGGCAATGGATACTGATACGCCAGCTTTTCACTGGGTTCTGAAATCACATAGGCCTTCTAGACTTTTTTTGGTTTGTTTTAATCGTTAAGAACCGTACCGGACATAGTGCCTCTTAGTGTATGGAACTGTGAATAAATGCCAGATAAAAAGAGAAAAAAAAGGGGGGAAAAAGGTTAAAGAAATAGAGAAGAATTAACCCTAGACATTTAAATCATAGGAAAGCATTAAGTTTACAAATTCTATTATGACATTTCACGTAAAGTAATTTTCGCTTGACACAAAAATGTTTCTTCACCTACAAATCAATAAAGCATGTTTTCCTTGCTTAATTGCTTGCTTAATTTCCTTGCTGCAGTGCAGAGATGTGGCCAGACCACAGGCTGCCTCCAGAAGCCACTGTTCTTGACCATGATGTCTGTATTGTTTAGAGGCAGCTTTAGTTGTTGAAGATCCTTGTGAACAACGTTGAGGTAACCCGTGCACGAAGCACCACTTATACAACTCTAGGCAGATGCGATCGGGTCGAAATCTCTTACAATCTCTGCGGAATACGATCGCTCCATTCAAAAGACGTGGTCATAGTAACCTAAGTAACTCCAGTTAATTGAGCGAACAAGTCTATCTCGTTGCCATAGCATCGTCATTACTTGTGCGGCAGGACATACAGCTGTTTAATATTGTTCGCGGTGGTTTAATGAGGAAGACACTTAATCACTGAGTGAAGGTCTTCGTTACGGGTCATGTTTTAGTTCTATACAGCAAAACTAAAAGAACGACCGCCTTATACATAGGTATAGTGGGGCTAGCGCTAATGTGACACTATTTTCTAAGTGGTTTCTGCAGTGAAAGCAGGGGATTAAAGGCCAGGGTTTAACGGCACTTGATGCGATATTCAATTACCCATAGGTTTAATGATGATTTTTATAAGTTTATATGGCAGCTATGTTTGCATCGAATAATAATAATGTTATGAAGCAATCCTTTGGAACAAAATTTCGTGATCTTTCTTTTGGACACCTGATTAATGATGAAAAGTTCAGATTAATTATATATCTTACCATCTCCCTCTCTGTTGTGTTCAATTGGATACTTTCTAAATCTTAAATAATTTCCTTCTTTAAGGCTCATGCTATACTGCTCAAAACATTGATGATTATTCTTTACTTGACGCCATGTTTTGAGAAAAAAGAGCTGAGTTCAATGAAAATACCACAAAACTATTATTATTATCGAGTGGTTACTCACCATCTAGTGATGGATTGGTGAAAAACCCACATTCAGCGCCCAGCAACAAGCCAGGAAAGTTGAATGCAGGCACATGTACTGTAGCAACAAGAGTGAGATAAAATATAAAACCAAATCAAAATATTATTATTATTAATATATTATTATTATTATTATTATTATTATTATTATTATTAACAAGATAGCTACAATTAAAAAGCCAACAATAATGGACCATCAAATATTTTTGTTCCTAACAGTAAGTAACGTCTTCCATAAAGTAAGTAGTCTGTCCTCAGTCAGGTTTAGCGCCATACACGCTATCCATCTCTATCCTCGGCTCTCCGCTTGATATCTGAATAATTTTCCAATCTTCCATTAACTTGCTTTTTGAACTGGTCTAATAAAGTCATTCTTTTCCTTCCTCTGCCTCGTTTTCCAGGCAACCGTCCTTCAATGATATCTCTTAACATACTCTGGTGTCTAAGAACGTGTCCGATTCATTTCCTTTGGCGATTTCGTATAGTTGTTATAAGCATTCTGCTCTCCTCAACTTGTTGTAAAACTTCTTGATTTGTGATTCTTTCTGCCCAACTGATTTTCTACATCCTCTTCCAGAACCACATTTCTGCACTCTCCAGTCTTTTGATATCTTCCTTCTTTAAAACCCACGACTCTGATCCATACAGCAGGACACTCCACACCAACGTCTTAATCATTCTCTTTTTAATGTTCAGATTGAATTTTCTTGTTAGTAGTTCTCGCCTCGAATTGAATGCAGCCTTTGCCAGAGTTATTCGTGA
>RDPX01000006.1:2964447-2994300 GCA_003991215.1 Morbakka virulenta | reverse complement strand
CAGTCCACGCCGGCATTTTTGAGGATCTCCATTAGATTTTTCCAATCCACCTTATCGAAGGCTTTCTCATAATCTACAAACAATACATATAGTTCTTTATCGTGTTCTATACTACGTTCCGCCAGAGTTCTCAACACAGCTATTGCTTCTCTTGTTCCCCGTTCTTTTGTAAAACCAAACCGGTTCTGTCCAATTACATCCTTTATTTTGTTTTCAGATCTCTTCTTCAGTATTTTAAGTAATATCTTTGAGGCATGTGTTATCAAGCTAATCGTTCTGTGGTCTTCACATTTCTTAGCTGCTGATTTCTTTTCTATTGGTACCATAACTATTTTCAAAAAGTCTTGCGGCCATGTCCCTTCTACGTAGATCTGTTGACACAATAGTATTACTTCATCCAATGCAGTACTTTTTAACATCTTCAACATTTCTGCTGGGATATTGTCTATTCCTTCTGCTTTACCAACTTTTAGTTCTTTGATCGCTTTAAGAA
The DNA here is from genome assembly GCA_003991215.1 of Morbakka virulenta. Classification (NCBI taxonomy): domain Eukaryota; kingdom Metazoa; phylum Cnidaria; class Cubozoa; order Carybdeida; family Carukiidae; genus Morbakka; species Morbakka virulenta. The sequence goes on along the minus strand of RDPX01000006.1, from coordinate 2,993,807 downwards.
CTTCGCTTCTCATTATGCCCGGCCCAATGTCATTCTGGTTACTAACTTCGAACTCTGATTCTAAGGTAAGTTCTGTTGGTCTTCTATCTTTATTATACAGCATTTCAACATACTCTTTACTCCATCTTTACTTTCTATCCAACGTCTTCCATACAAAGGGAAAAAACCAGTTAGTACTTAATCTTAACGTGTCCCGAAAATACTTTTCGACTCATGCTTTCACTGTCCATTAATACAGTTTTTTGCATTTCTCCAACTGTCATCTCAGCTGATCGTTCTAGTTCTGAGTGTTCGTAAATACTTTTATCACATCACTGAACACTTCTTTCATACCTCTACTAAGAGAATGATTGACTAGTGGAACCATCGTCGTATCACATCTGGTCTTCTCTCTCTTAATTCAAATGCAAGCTGTAAATATTTTATCACTTTCTCATTTTTAGTTGCTATATTTTCCTGATGTGGACATGGCATATCAGAAATACAAATCTAAATCCTTTCTTTCTTTCTTTCTTCAGCAGCAAATCTGGTCTCCTAGATGTTGTTTATTACGGAAGTTGAATTCAAAATTCCAGATTAACTTTGCATTACTGTTTTCCAACACTTGTCCTTTCATCCAGTTTCCTTATACCACTTTGTTTGTTTTCCTACCATCCCGTATTCCTGTGCCCATGCAATTGTCATCACAAATAATGGCCCATTATGTCATTCTAAATACTCACTATTGGCTATAGTCTTATATCCAGCAACAAAGTGCTCGACTGTTTCATTAAATCTTTCGCATAGTCGACATCTTTCATTTTCAATCAGTCCTCTTTCCACCTTTCATCCTCTTGTCTCCACCATCTGCTCAATCATTGTCATTATTGATGTTATTTTTCTTGGTGTTAGTTTCTGCTTGAACCAAAGATAGCATTGCAGTTCTTGTCTTCTGTACAAATCACTTTGTCATTCTTCCTGTTCTTAAATTTCCTTTCCTTCCTTTTCCGCTTCCTTCGTCAATTTTGGCTTCACCATCTTCCATGTTGGTTTCCTTTCTAATTTCAGTAATTCTCTCTCTTACCTTACATTATTCTCAATAAATTTTAATGGCATCAATTTCCATCGTTGCTTTTACTTCATCTTCAATGATGGTGTTATTTTCTTTCACTCTTTCTCTCTGCCATGCTGCTTGAATCTATACTTTATTACATTTATCATCATATTGGTATACATCCAAAATGTATCTTGAATGAAAAACACTTTTTCTGCGTTATTTTTCGGCGCTGATTCCAAAAATGATATTTAAATTTTTTTATTGGCTCCCATTTTTTCAGAATTTTTATTTTTTTATTTTTTTTGGAAAAAAATGCATTTTTTAAGAAAAAAAATTGTAAAGAAAGTTCAGAAGATTACGTTATCTAACTGAGAAGAAAGTATTACTTCAAAGTAGCTGTCAGAAAACAAAGAAACCTTATCAGAGGTCTGTTTGTTTGCTCAGCTTGACAAAAAAAAAAGAAGCGATTTTAGACTCATTTTCGGCTTTTGCTGCGATAATAACTCCATGTAACCAACTACATAAACATTGCTTCATGCTTAAAGTTGTTCTGAAACAGAAAGGAGTCAGTTCTGTAACTATGTCAAGGTGCTATTATGCCGCGGGAATGTCGAAACAAGCCAGACAACTTTTGCTTCATTTATGGTCAGCTATCATTTTCAGCTCAAAGATGCTAGCCAACACCATTTATTTGTAGCACTTATTATTTATACTTTGAATGTAAAGTTGGTGACAAAGAAAGGATATGGGCACCACAAATGTGTTGCGACATATGTGCTACAAAACTACCTTTGTGGGCCAAAGGAAAGAGACAGTCTATAGGTTTTGCAGCGCCTATGATTTGGAGAGAACCGAAAAATCATGTTCATGACTGCTACTTCCGTATTATTCCGGATGTCACAAAGGGTATTACGCAAAAAAAAGAAAGCCTAACTAGCATATCCATCTCTACCATCGGCTATTCGACCAGTACCTCACAGTGATGAGTTTCCTGTTCCCAGATGTCCAGAAAACTTTGGCGAATACTCTTTACATACAAACCCATTTTTCTAATTTTAATTTGACAAGCAACAACTTAAATTTAGCAAGTGAAAAACACACCCCTTATTTGAGTTTGTGGTTTAAAGTGAAGTTCCTTGCCCAGCAACTAAATGACTCAGCTTCAATTCAAGGTGATAACATAAGTTTTTCTTTGTTAAGGGTTTCCATTATGTTAGTCGTAATACCCAAATGCCAATTGAAATGCGAGGGTGTGGACAAATGAAAGCTGCTGGCCAGTAGCAAGGCGTTTTCTTGTCAGAGATCATGCGTAGTTGACTATTGCTTGACAAAGCAAGAGGTCATTAAATAGTAAACGAAGGTAGTTGCCCTCCAGATTATGCAGCAATAGATTAAGCAGTTTCAAGATAGCTAATCTTCTGACTTAATCAAATTTCCTTTTCAGATAAGTGCTCGGAACTCACCAACGATGAACTTTTCAGCAGCCAATCTTCTGGCTCTAGTAAAATATCGGTTCCCTCGAGTGCTATAGACTCCTCTAAAGCCGCATGGTATACGTTAAGCAGAGCTAAATGACCTTTTCCGTGATTTGGACCTATCTAAGCAAATGGCAGAGCTTTTAGGTTCTAGACTACAGCAGTGGAGACTTCTCAGACCAGATGTTAAAATAAACCACCTTTCGCAGCAGAAACCCGGCACTGCAAGAGTACTTTGAAGAGAGTGGGTCATTTTCAGTTTGTTCAAATGTGACTGGTCTGATGACAGCCCTCCAAATCGATTATTTACCTCAGCGGTGGAGATCATTCATCGATCCATCAAAAACAAGTCTAAAAGCTGTCCTTTTGCATAATGGAAATTTGTTACCTTCAATTCCTCTAGAACATTCAGCTGAAACAAAGGAAACATACTCCAGCTTCAAGAACTTGTTAAGGTTTGTAAAGTATTATGAACATCAGTGGATGATTTGTGGAGACTTTAAGGTTAACGCTTTACTGGTGGGAATGCAACTTGGCTTTACAAAGTACTGTTGTTTTCTCTGTGAGTGGTATAGTAGATGTTGTTCATTACATTATAGAAAGGCAGACTGGCCACTGAGAAAACTATCACCTGGTGAGAAAAATGTTATCAATGAGCCACTAGTTGATCCACACAAGGTGTTAATACCACCTCTTCGTGTCAAGCTTGGCTTAATGAAAAACTTTGTGAAGGCTATGGATAAAGATGAACCTGGATTTCAGTACATCAAAAACAAATTTCCGAACATCTCTGATGCTAAGCTTCAAGAAGCATATTTGTTGGTCCTCAAATAACACAACTTTTGCGAGATGGTGGTTTTCTACAACTAATCTGTGTGAAGGAAAGAGCTGCATGGTGTTCTTTCAAGGCTGTGGTCAACAACTTCCTAGGAAACCAGCGGGCGGCAAACTATAAGAAACTAGTAAGTGATATGCTAAGGGCTTACCAGGAGCTTGGATGCAACATGTCACTAAAGGTTCGTTTTATGCATTCACATCTTGAGCGGTTTCCTGATAACTGCGGTGCCTACAGCGATACTATGAAAATTGGAGTTGAGCAATGCTCGCCGACTTTTGCTGGACGCTGATAAGGGATGATCCTGAGACCATCCGCAGGAGAAGCGCTAAGAAGAAAAATTGAACTCTGAAATATTGTAAAAATTACCTTTTAACTTGCGTTTTTCATGTTAACATCACGGTAAATCTAAATATTTCTGTCATCGAATTACATCACCAAAAAAAAGAAAACCCAGAAAAAAACTAGTTATTTCGTGTTTCTGACATTTGGGGTACCAGTTCTAGAAAATTGGGAGCCAAATCAACGTTTTAATAATGATATTCGTATTCAGCGCCCCGAATTTAGTAGTAAAATGTTCATCTCGTTCAAGGTACATAAATAAGTAATCATTTGTTGACCTGTGTTATTATTATTATCGAGTGGTTGCACACCACCTAGTGATGAAACTCCCATTCAGCGCCCAAGCCAGGAACGTTGAATGCAGGCACGTGTACTGTAGCCACGAGATTTAGATAAAATAAATAACGAAATCAAAATGCCAATATCGCTTCAACCTTGCAAGTGTCGCCCCACAACCAGTGAGGAAAGTCACATTGCACAAGTCCTTGTTCTTGTTTGACAAACAACTCATGGCCTATTTTTTCTTTTTTTCCTCAAGACCGATCTTGTAGCTTGTTTCCTGTTAAATTTGGATAAAATAACAGATTACACCCAATAATCTTTGGTACTGGTACTGTAGCTCTGTCGTCTTTCTGAATCTGGCTTTTACTAAGAAAATCCTTCAGCTCTATCACCCAAGTATTAAGCCTATCCAATTATGACCTCCTTAAAATTAAAGAAAGTAACACCATGCATAATTCCAAAAGCAACACTCAAGGCCATCGCCTAAAATAGTATCGATTTTTATCAAAAGTTCCTAATGTTTGCCCATATGACCTTGATTCAATCTTCCAGCCCATGATTCTACTTAAAAAAATTATTGACCTTAGCCGCAAACCCAGAGATGTCAAGAATTTCGGTAATCAAACTATATGAATATTATTATTATCATTACTATAGTAGTAGCATTGTTATTACTCTTATTATTACTACCACTATTGGATATTACTGTTTTTACTCGATTTCTGCTGTAACATGCGTGGTTCGATTTTTTGAGAGCTGCTTGGCCTTTAAGGTGCAGAGCCCTTAAAACACTTAGTTGATCTGTACTCTAATTTTTTTATGAATCCCTTACCGTGTCTTGTAGATATGTGAATTTTAGACAAAAAAAATCGTTCTTTTTATGTTTCAGATTGCGAGTTAACAATCACCTCATTTCTTTTCGATTAAACTTTTCATTTACGCCCACGACATTCCGTTCTTGCGAAATAAGCCCAAATTGCATTCCCAAGGATCAGATTACGAATGAGAACATGACCCAGCTTGAGCATTTCTTGGTCTTTTTTAAGCCGAGAGAGTTTAAAAATTTGTTAAAAGAAATCCACGTTCGGGGAGATATTGCAATGGATTTTTTTCAAGCTTATCAGGTTTTAATATGCTTACTTCGGCATTTTTACCTTCTCACACAAGATATCGTTCTAAAGACGTAAATTCAAATGCCTTCCTCATTAAGATTTCGTGTTATTATGAAAGACAGGAAGAACTATTCGAATCCAGTTCTGTATTTCATGAAATTTCATAACCTGAGGTGATTATACTCTCTCTTTCTGTTAAACGAGGAAAAGTAGCATTTTGGAGGGATATTTAAACTGTATTTAAAAGTGCCAACTGTTGATCGATTTCCTCAAAATGGGGTTGTTTTTACTTTGTAATAGCACTGTAAAAGTAATTAATCACTTTAATTTACGTTTTTACAGGATGCATAATTTATCATAATCTTTTCCTCCAGAAGAGGTATTTGTTTAGGGGGAGGGTTATTTGAAAGGGGTCTTCTTCAAAATTTACTGTATCGTAATTTATGCTGACAAAATGTACACAATGCCATGAAGTTATGTGAAGAATAAGATTTTAGCATAAGTTAGTAACACCAAAATAGGCACTTGATGTTGCAGTGAAAACAACCGTGAAGAAACATTGTTTATGTCCTATTATTAAATGTTGGCAAAATTACTTTTGCGATAAAAGGATATTTGTAATTCAAACAATGTCGATAGTGCAAACTTCCACCGAGCAGCTACAGTGTTTGGTAAATCTTGTAGACAGACATTCATTTACATTAAATCACATGCTTTGTAATTAAAGAAATGCTCCTATTGATAATACTTTTGAAAATACAGAAACATCTTATGGGTAAAAAATGCAAGACACTGCCCGCATTTGAACTGGGTATCTTACGTTGAATAGACAGGCGTATTAATCAACAAAGCCAAAGAACTATTGGTTGCCAAACATTGTGTTAGTCTTTAGTGTTTTCGAGCCTGTAAAAGAACACAACAATCCTGCACAATCTGTGCAATACTGCACAATGTCAAAGAAAATCCAGACGGTGACCTTGACCAACATCAAAATTTAATTAGTCCTTCCTTGTACTACTATCAACATTTCTTGACTATTTTATCCAAATCCGTTCATAAGTTAAAGAGGTATTTTGCACACAAACAGACAAACAAACAAAACGAAAATTTAACCTCCCTGACGGAGGTAAAATTAGGAATAGTGAATGGAAATATACCAATAATATTAACAGTAATTAAAAGAAAAGATTGGGAAGTTGGCAGATGTTACGTGTATGACTTACATCCCCTGATAGCTTTTACGATCTCATTTTTCCTGCAGAAACCATCACCTAAGGCAATTGAATGTAGCTTACATTTTACAAGAACTGAATAGTATCGGGGACTAAAAAAATTCTTCGGCAATTTAATTCTATAAAACAGAGAGAGGATTACTTTTAAATTTCACACGGTGACGTTTCTTTTTGCAAAGTTACAGATGCTAGCTAGAAGCAGCAGCAATCAGGCAAAAACAATTTTCCATATAATACATAGATTTGGATTGTACGTAAATGAAATTATACAGGTTTAGACTGTTTTGTATGCTACGAATTCATTTTAGAATGTAGCAAAGACTTTATCAATTCTCAGTAATTTACGAGAAAACATTAAGAAAAGCTATCTCATCAAATATTAATTGCAGTTCTAAAAAATGTTATAAAAATAAAAATCCAATTAAATAATTGACAAACTTTAAGAAAGGTGGAGTGAGAAGTTTGCATTTTTTCACCAAACATTTATCAAAAAGCTTGAAAGACAAAACAATCAAATATATGTAATAAATGTTTATTCCAACTTTCTAAAAAGTGTATTAATCAATTTCGGGAAATAAGCTCTCATCTTGAGTGCCCCCTCCCCTCACCTTCCTCGAATTAGCACCTCCATTCTAAGTACGAAAAGCCTTTCGTCGGAACATGGTTTGATTTTTGCAAAGATACAAGACAAAAAAGAATCAATAATCAATAACATTTTTGTTTCATGTAAACGTTAAGTCATATGTCAAACAATTTACACATTTTCTTCCTCGATATCAAATTGAATAAAATCTGTAAGTACAAAAATGAGATATTTAAGACCAATAGCATTTGCTGCAGTTACGTGCAGATTTGATCCATGGAAACTGCAAGCAGGAGCGGAAAAAATAAATGCTTCTGAAATGGAGTCCCACAGGAAGATCTTACCTATACCCTATATAACACATGAAACTAGGGAAGGTGTGAATGGCAAGATAATCTTAAAGTGGGGAAATCACCAAACACTCGCCCTCAGAAATAGCAGGCAAAAAAATTAAAATACTTTGATCAGCACAGGTCAAGGGACAGCAAGCGGCAATTCACAGGACTGTTCCTGGGAGGAGAGAGTAAGCAAGCCCTTGGTTATGCTGGGTCACAAATTGATTATACTAAGCAGGTTCCACTATGTACTGTAATAGGCAGGCTGCTGAAAACAAAAGTCTGAAAATACCTGCTCAGAATCAATTAAGTGGACCTACGGCCATCTTCAGCTACTGACCTTGGTGCTAATAATGATGAAATGCAACGGTATGGTTAAGGACTCATAAAAAGACCCCTCAAAAAGCTTTTGCCTTTTTAACCCTAAAAATTACACCAAAGGCATAAGGTACCCTTTCAAAATACACTAATTAAAGTTACACGCTGTCAATTCTTGGGTTGGCATTGGAAGTATGTTCCAAGACAGGTTTACCAAGATGGTAGGCCATATGATTAAATTGCAATAAGATACAAATATTTGATCATAAATTTTCATGAATTTGAACCTGCTTATAATGATTACCCCCTCCAACTGATTTTGTTTTTACTAATCAGAAATGTAGGAAAATACAGTCGCAGGGGTGCAATGTTAGCGAAAGCAATCTAATGCATGCACATAAAACCTGCAAAATTTTAAAATTCAATTTCTTGGCAATGTTCTTTGCCACGGAGATTTTCAGTCTTTGCTATTTCGAGAAGTAGGAAAACTTTAAAGTTGCCGAAGAAAATTCAAGAAATAAAAATTAGGAAAAGAGAATTTAAACAATAGAGATCTATCGATATTGATCTGCAGAAAGATTGTTCTGACCAAATATAAGTTTGTGCTGTGAAATATTGAGGTGAACAAACGTGGTTCAGTGTTACGAACAATAAAAAAATGCTTAATTAACATATGAGTAATATCAATCAAGCATTTCACTGTTACAAGACCAACAAGTCGCTTTGAGATAATAGTTATAAAAGTCATTCACTGATAAAAACGATAAGCATTTCTATGGTTAAAATTGGTACTGTGGTAATAACAATGAAGAAGCTCTCTGATGAATTAATTAAAATTGTTCCGTTGTAAGAACATGCATTGGTTCTGCGATAAAAAAATGGTTCCACAAGAAATAGAAAATAGAAACAGGGAACAACCAAACACTTTAATATTTCTATTCTCTTAATAGAAGATATGAGACTTTAAAAACAGAAACTAATAGATCTAAGCTTGCAAATGTGGTTAATGAATAAGTGTTTAAAATAGGGTTAACGAAAAGACCAGAAATTTAGTTGTAAGTATGTAATAGCATATATTGCAATGTCTGTAAAAGCAATCATAGAAGGAACAATAAATGCTTAATTGCAAACACAATATTCTTTAATACATATGCCAAAAAAACTCAGAATTATAAAGGAACACAAGGAACACCATTTCATTCTCCAAAAGAATAATGTTCCAAAGTTAATTTGCAAGTAAACGGCATATTAGAAAAATACATTTAAGAAAGAAATATGGTTCGTGAACTGACGATGAAAAAAAAATAATAATTTTTTTTTCATGGAGATAAAGTTCGAAAATGAAAAAAAACCAGACCAGTAAATCAAAGAACAACGTTTTTTCCTCTCATCTCTTTCCTCGTATGTTTACAGTGACAAAAACCCTTTTTTAATCTACAGTTAATGGACCTCTAACAGGATACGAAATAACCTTAAACAGGTTGCAAACACAATTTATATGTTACAAGATACCTGCGAATTAGCAAAAAAATATTAAATGGTGCAAGTTAAGACAATTGTACTTACCAATATTTTAATGATTCACTTTCTACCTTGTAATGGATATCTCATAAAAGGTTTCATTTGTATGCAGCATAAAAAATTGATATTTTCATTTGGCTTATCTGCCAAATGTCTTTTGGAATATTTGCTAAAAATCCAACCTCTTATACTTCCAACTACCATAGAAGTATGCGCTCTTTCAATATCAATCTATTTTATAATGCGTACGAAAAGCACAGTAATGATAATAATAATGATAATAATATGAAAAATATCTACCTCCAATTTAAACTTTTATTCTACTAGTATTAACAAGTTTGTTCAAGCTAACATTAGGCTACTGAAAAGGTGAGATCAGTTGATTCATTGCAAATTATTCCCTAGAGACGGATTTTGGTTTGCGCAAGAAAATCATATTCTTCACCTGCCGAGGCAATTAAAATGAGTGAGAAGACTGAGCTTTCATGCGGTCGATTACTGTCTTATGGGATGTCCCGAGTTTTTACGAAAAACAATAGGAGATTTCTTTTGTGAAGGCCAAGAATCAAAGTGGATCTAAATCTGATCACAAACGGTTGTCATTTGCATTTGATGTTCATCTGAAAAATATCTTTTTCACAGCCTTGTGTTTTTGGTACGCAGTGTAGACCATTTAAATAATGGTAAGAGAAAAAACTGACATCTTACATGCAGATTATCAAAGTACTTACTTACACCAGAAAATTTTTCTTTTCTTTTTGTTTTTGAATATTTATTGCATTTCAATATCATTTCAGGATTACTGTTGATACAATTACTTCTTCCTGCAGTTATTCAAAAAATGTAAACTTTGAAAATCTTACTTGAAAATCTTTATCACACTGATATACGTATGTGCATTTTTCGATTTGTTTTAACTTTGAATTTTTCAATACTCTGAGTACTTGAATCAATAAACATTTCATCCTTTCCTTTTCTTAAATACTTACTGGATATTACTTTCATACCCATCAACTATTTTTAAACAATATATTTAATCATTTTCTCCTTTTTCTATTCGTGTACTAATGTAATTTTATCGTTTAAGGCTAATTTCTAAATGATTTCTATCCAAATGTCTAAAGTTCTAAAATTTCACTTTTTTGAAAAAAAAATGTAGCAGCAGATAATGAAAAGTTCCAAATACTTCATTATGTGACCAGCAATTTACACATTCTGCTCTCATTTTAGTTAACATCAACAGAGTGTTGTTCCTTGTAAAGATGTTATGATAGCTTCTGGGAAATAATTGTAAAGTTCTTTCTACATCTGTGTGAAGAGAGATTTTTTCTGTACGCATGTATATGCATGTTATTTTCACACGCCTTTGAGAAATGTTAGATTAATGACAATAATATTAGCTTAATTTTCTTATCTTTTAATACATCTTAATCACTGGATTTTGCAAGTGAAATAATCAAATGTGCATTTATTTGATGGTACTATTAAATAAACTGTTTACAATAGGATCCGTTAACGTCATATCCTTGATTAAGTAAATGTAATTTGAATAACAGAGACAACTGAAAGAAGTATTGATCAGGTTAAAAAAAAAATGTTTAGATTTATAATAAAAGATCATTTTTTCGAAGCAAACTGTTATTTCAGAGACAACCAGGAAGTTATTAATGGTAACAAGAATATTTCAAGAAGCACTATGTCTTTTAAGAAAGGACTTTTCTTGTCTTGTTCAAATTTTGAACATGATCAGCAGCGATCTTGAGAACTGAACCATGTCGTTTCGACTAAATTAGTGATATACTTTAATTTTATAATAGAAAATTTATATAGGGCACAAAGGTATATATCTATTTTTGTTATACATATATATACATATATACATATATATGTATATATCTGTATATATGTATATATCTGTATCTTTATGAAGATTGTGTTTCTATTTTCCTGTTGGACAGTGCTTAATACATGAATGCATTGCGTGATATATGGTAAGAAGAGAAGAGCCAAAGGACTACACTTTCCACCTCTACTTCAGAGAAAATGAATAAGGCGATAATTTAGATAATATTAACACTTTTTGCAAGCAAATTGAGTATGGGTTACAAAATCTCACTTTTCTTACACGTTTAGGAATATGAACATATAATATATATTAGAGAAAAGGAATAACACCGGTGCACATGGTTAAAAATGAAACGTTGCGGTTTCCACTCAGAATGGTAGGAAGGCTCTTAAGCAACTCTCAAGTTTTCTGGTTGCATTGAAATCTATTTGTGTCTCTCTGGGTCTGTCTCTCTGTCTATCTCCCCCCCTGCTCTCTCTCCAAGTAACATATTATATGACATGGGTAGTTATGGTCTTCCATATCCCTGTCTTTCGTTACATTTAAGATATTTAGCGAACTCAAATGAAAGTTCCTACTCAATCTTTTTAAAAAGCTACTCTTTGCGAGACCAAATATGTAAAATGTATTAAAATTAATATCTCTTGTACGTTTTCTAGTGATGATGCTCTCTTAACTGATCATTGTACATTACATAATTTTTCTTGTACGTTTTCTAATGATGATCCTCTCTTAACTGATCATTGTACATTACATAATTTTTCTTGTACGTTTTCTAATGATGATCCTCTCTTAACTGATCATTGTACATTACATAATTTTTCTTGTACGTTTTCTAATGATGATCCTCTCTTAACTGATCATTGTACATTACATAATTTTTCTTGTACGTTTTCTAATGATGATCCTCTCTTAACTGATCATTGTACATTACATGTCGTAAAGAAATTACTTGTTTTTCTATCATAATTAAAGTTACCGTTTTTAATGATGGCGTTTGCTGAAATTTCAACATTTGATATGAAATAATAAGGTGATTAATTTTAAGGCTTATTTCCTGATAGAATATGAAAAGGATTTGCTTTTTCTGTCGAAATGCTTCAGTTCCTGAATCATGTTATTCTGTAATTATCTTCCGGGTATCGCAAGCTGCAAAAATCGTTGCTTACAGAACAATTCCTTGAGCTATTGCTCACGCGATACAGGCTAAGGGGGAATTGCTAAAAGAGAAGATAAAATAAATGACTTATTGCTTAACGAGAAAGTGTGGAAACAAAAAATTGTTCACAAATAATAGGAAAAGTATATGTGTGATACGTTTCAGACGTTCAGACGTTTGTTGAAATATGGCAAGCTCTCAATGGAGTCAACACAAGTGAGTTTCAGACTTCTTTACAAAATCTCTTTTCTAGTATGAATGTTGGACGATGTTACGATAAATTCTGATAACGTTTAAAATGGTTGTAATGTGGTTGGAATTCTGAATTATCATCAAGGGTCAAAGACCGTAAACTACAAGTGACAAAGCTTCACTGGTTGACAACAAAATAGCTCTATAAATAAAGTACTATGAACTTAAGTGATAATTTGCAAGGATATGAGAGGTGCAGAAAATAAAAGGGAGCTTATGTAGAAGACTGTATTGCTGGAATCAGCTAAGTTTATAAGAGAATTGCTTAAACCATGAGTAAGTTGAAAAAAAAATACTGGATCTTTAATAATTTGTTATATCTCACGTTGATATAAAAGTGGTGGCATAACTTATGATTAAGACAACAACTATTATGATGTTGCCACTACAACTACTGCGACAGCTGCTGCTGCTACTTCTGATATCTATGCATGTTTATTAACCTGACTCTACCATCGAAAAGAAACAATTGGATCGGAGTAGTAAGACACTGTCAAAATATATATATCTTGAAATTGAAACAACGAAACGTTGGGAATAAAAATGCAGATAAAGTCAGTTGCTATTGGAGGCTTACGACTATGTAAGAAAGACAATACAACAATACCACCTCAGTATATTGCATCTCAAGTGACTCGTTTCACTCAACCTCTTCATCTTTGTGCAGTTGTTGTTCGTTGTCATAATAAATCTTTCAATAAATTTGTTTTTCCTTCGGACGGTTAAGTTGTGGAACTCTTTGGCTTTCCTCTACCATGTGACTTGAGTGATTTTACGGCTAGGATCAACTCTTACCTCTTGTCTAAACTACCTCTTTTCTGTTTTCCCCTCACACTTACATACCCTTAGAAAACTTATGCCTTGCATGTTTCTTAAACATAAAAATTCATAGATTTAAGCTCTCTTGGAATATGAACATGATTGAGATTCAAAAAAGTTCCCTTCAGAGATTAGGTCACATGCTCAGATATGTACTAGACCTAAAGTTAGAGCAATCCTGCTAACATCTTTAATCCTTAAGTCGAAGCTACTGAAATGTTGTCAAGTGCCCAGTAAAGGTCCAATTTAAAAAAATGTCCATTTAGAAATAAAGAACAATGTACTTAATGCTCCCCCCCCCCCTGAATGAACCCTTTTCTTGTAGCACCATGGCAAAAAAGTATGCATTTCCTTACGCACATATTTTCCCAGCAGCAACAACAAAGAAGTATGAAGAATCCTAGAAATATAATAAAAGTTTATAAGGAGTTAGCTGAGGAGAAAGCCAACTGCTTATCAAATATTGAAGAAATCCCTTTTTCTTTGTAACCACTCTGTGACAACCTTGTAACACCACACTTAACTCCTGTCTCTTTCCCCACATACTTCGATCTCAACAGAATTTTCTTCATTAATTTGGATGAATTGATGCAATGAAAAACAATCACTCAGCAGCAACATGCCATGCTTAAAGTTTAGAATTATTTTTTGCACCTGCACTGATTTCCAAAACTACTTCAGCTGAAAATGTGACATATCCAAGCGTCACTTCTCTCGTTTCGCAGTCAATAGCCAAGCACCAAAATATTCAGGTGTTCATGTTTCCTTTAAAACATGGTGATGACCCTTGAAAACTCGACTTCCTGTGCAAATGGGGATGCTTCAACCGCAATAACTATCACAAAAAACGAATAAATTGCTAAACTATTTGTTTTGTCCTATCATACATATGTTTGTAAGAACGTATGCCACACAATTCTATCGAGTTTTCTTGCTTACGGGAAATTTTCAAGCATTCGAATCCGTTCCTTTTAATTTAGAACAGTAACTTCGCAGACCTGTTTTTAGCAGCAAACAACTGCAGACATAACAAGCTTAAAGTCGAGATTTAAATAAAGTTATTTTTTCCTTGTTTTCGATAGGAAAAGCCGAGAAGAATCAACTTCCGAGAAATTCATTTTGAGGGAGACAAAAATAGTTGTCTCTGTGAAGTTTAAGGCTACCTTAGCTAGACATATACAAGACCATTTAGACAATGCGCAGGTATTCTTAAATTTGAAGTTAGCAGAAAATGTTTACGGATAGCCTAATAGACAAGTCAAAAAAGAAAACGAACAAAATGGCGACACAGGTTAACCTGTTGTAAACGAAAATTCATAAACAGAGAATTGGAAAAATCGTTGCTACCTTGTGTACTAGAACTTAAAAACTATCATAGTTTAGATACTTTTGAATCAACAGAATCTGATATAAAAATTGCAGATCATGCAAGTTAAAAATAATCATTCTTTAGGGGTGGAAATAATGAATTGGAACTGTAATTTTGAAAATTTTTACTGGGATAAAAAGAGTAATTTTTTTGCATCAAAACTAGGCGAAACTTAACGTGTGCTGTGCTTGAATCCTAATTGGAAGAGGCAACTATAAAAAAGTCGTGAGAATTTACAAACGCTAAGGGTGATTATTCAAGGTTATAGGTTTTGCACTGAACAGGGGCTATGTAATTTTTCGATATAGCTGATGGGGTGGCTTTTAGGGCCTGAAGGGAAGGTCATTTGTGCATGGTATAAAGACTAAAGCCCAACTGGCTAGAAATAAGTATAACCATGAAACTCAAGAGCACTGCGATAAACAATGACTATTTGATTTATCAAGATTTCCGCTTTTCGAGGCTGCTAGAGTTAAAAAGAGTCATGTTGACATGTTGGATTAGAGAGAGACCTACAATACAAAAGTACATTTTAACCAGGCAATGAAATATGGTATTATGTTACTTTGCAGTCTTGCATTAAACGTTGTCTATGTTATTTTTTCCCATATGAGTCTATGGCAACTTCTTCGCCTCAAAAAAAGGTTAGGAGTTCCTGTGGGAATGTTAGGATTAAAACCAAATTTAAACCAGGCATTGAAATATAGTGTCATACTACTTTGCCATCTTGAGGTAAATTATAAATTGTAATATTTTTTTTGGTTTTAACGTCATTTTCCCAGCAATTAAGGCTCAGACGGTGCCTTTCAGAGGGACTTTGCTTTTTTGTAAATTGTTAATTGTAAATCTGCACTTACATATGTAAAGATCAACAACTATATTTACTTCATAGCATTAAGCCTTCACTATTAAGCAGCACCTTTGCTAAGTAGCTCGTTGCTTTTTTGTAAATTGTTAATTGTAAATCTGCACTTACATATGTAAAGATCAACAACTATATTTACTTCATAGCATTAAGCCTTCACTATTAAGCAGCACCTTTGCTAAGTAGCTCGTTGCTTTTTTGTAAATTGTTAATTGTAAATCTGCACTTACATATGTAAAGATCAACAACTATATTTACTTCATAGCATTAAGCCTTCACTATTTAAGCAGCACCTTTGCTAAGTAGCTCGTTGCTTTTTTGTAAATTGTTAATTGTAAATCTGCACTTACATATGTAAAGATCAACAACTATATTTACTTCATAGCATTAAGCCTTCACTATTAAGCAGCACCTTTGCTAAGTAGCTCGTTGCTTTTTTGTAAATTGTTAATTGTAAATCTGCACTTACATATGTAAAGATCAACAACTATATTTACTTCATAGCATTAAGCCTTCACTATTAAGCAGCACCTTTGCTAAGTAGCTCGTTGACATCAGGCACATGAAAAACAAGTAGACATTACAAGAAAGTTTTCTGTAATAACAAATGAAATATTTTAAACAGAAATATGCAAAATGTGAAGGGAGAATAAGCTGAATGTATAAGTTATCAAAAATAAAGTTGTAAAATAAACTATGTACGTCAATTACTTCTAATTTTTGTTAAAATACACCCAGTCGTCACTTTCCTCGTAAATCACTAGATTAAAATCAAAATATTCGTTATGGCGTCTGTCAACAAAAAGTACTTTATCTTTCACTAATTCTTATTAGAAATAGATTTGAACTGTGTTTTATGTTAAGTGTATAATGCAAAAGTGTAGAAGACATTCAAGTATAGCATACAACCAATTCTATGAAGAAGCAAGTTATTGCATAGAGAAGCAAGTTCTGTGTTTTAGAGTGTCTACATGATGACGTCCAACCAAGCAATGCTAAAGTAGTTTATTACTTTTTGTGGCTTCCAAGTAGCTTCTAGATTTAAATACACCACGTAAGTGCGGTTTGGCACAACCTTTGTTTGTTAAAAATTCTAATATCATTATCCCAAAAAACTTGTATCAGACAAGCGCAATTAACCCTTACACCAAATTTAATAACGGACCGTGTAAACAACACAACTTCGTTTCAACTACTACCAAGATTTGTTGAGGCAATAAAATACGGGATAACATACACGTAAACAACTAATTAAGTGATACTACAAACAATATGTAAACTGATAAGAGTTACTAACTACTTCACTAAACACAGGCCTTCATGCTGTGACACTTTCCTAAACTTAAGCTTAACTCAGAGCTTGACATTACTTATAACAAAAGCTACATCAACTAATAAACTAATAAATTGAAACAAATTATTCGATTCTTATAAACCTTATCAATTTCCTACCCACCAACCCGCAGGGTTTTTACTGCCAAGCAATTTATTGAATACAACTTTGGCTTAAAGTGGCAAACTCAGAGCGAAGTTTCTTTAAATTGCTTTCATATTTATACTACCGTTTTCTCAAATTGTTACATAGATATTTTTCAATTACATACTTTAAATCGAATAATTTTAATAAATATTTTATACTTAATATAAACTGACAATTGTCGCTGCTACATTGTTGCGGTCTATGACAAAGGTTTAGGGTATTTCCCCCGCATGGTTTCAAAATAATACAAATACTGCTTCAAGAAGAATTGTAACCTCCAACGTCACCACACACTCCCCTCGATAATCTATGTAGAGCATGGACTGTCCTTCTCAAAAATTGTACTGATGAGTGCAGTAGCATTTAGTAGGGGTTCCCTCCCTTTGGGTTGACAACTATCTTAAGTGCAACTACTCTCACTGAGTGGCTTTTTCCTTTGATCAGGTGAAAGACTTTGACCTTCTTTCATAGCCTCCGATGGCACTTGTTGTTCTGGATGAGCACTATGTCCAAATGTTTCAATATTTGTGATATCTGACCATTTTTATGTCTTGTGGTACTCTCCTAAGCCGACTAGGTATCCTTTGGTCCATCTTTTCCACACATGATTTAATACAGTGTCTAGGTACTGTACACGTCTTGTTACATCGGGCTCGTCTTCTTCTTGTTCTTCAGGAACTGTGGGCGTCTGAACCAGCTTTCTTCCACATAAAGATGGTTTGCTGTTAAGACTTACTCCTCTAGTTCTTTACTCTCATAGGTAAGGTTTCTTCTTTAGTATCGGCTGAGCTTTAGTCAGTTTTATTTCCATCTCTTCAAATGTTAATCTTGCATTTCTTAAAACTTTCCGCTAGATTACCTTCATGAATCCTGCTATCTTCTAGAATCCTTCCCAATATTGAGCAAGGGATAGACTAAACTTCCGTATTAGGTAGTTGTTTTTAAGATATGATTTGACCTCTGGATGCTGGGACAACTCCTTATGTGAAATGATTTAGACTTGAATGTAGTGACATTGTCACTTAAAATCAAGTTAGGTAATCCCCAAAATGCAATGAACTTTTCCAGTGACAACCGAAATGACATAGCAGTTAATCAGGAACCAATACCAGATTCTCAAGTAGCACAAGTGAAGAGTGCAACAAATGACTTTTTCCACTGAACACCACTCTTTACGTATATACCGCCAGAAAAATCCACTCATGTATCCTGAAAATATCTGGTCTTCATGGCTCTAATACCTGGCAATGGTGCCAACTGTGGGACAGGCACATTGCCTTGGCTCCAAACGTCCTACATGTCATACATTCTCTTATAACTGATTTTGTCTTTTGTCTCCCCCACATGATCCAATACTTCGAACGAATTTCTGCAAGTGTCCCAGAATCTTCACTGTGAGCAAGTCTGTTGTAAATGACTAAACTTAGTACCTTGGTCCCATAATATTCAGTTGGCAATAAAATAGCGGTATTCTGCTCATCTCTCTGAGTTGCTTTTTGCAACCTCGCCTCGCGCTTTATGAGTTCATCCTTATCATCCTTATCCCGTGTGTGCACACCTCCTGAGAGAGCTTTCTCGGCTTGAATAGTATGGATCCTGTTACTCCCAGATGATTATAGACTGTTGTCAAGTTCCTCAGGACGTCATGTAGTTGTGAACCGATTAGGTCAATTGCATTTCACCCATTGGATGTCCAAAAGTAATATAAAGGTTTTTGTTTTGAAAAGCAATCATCAAACAAAAGGCTTTATATCGACAGCGCTATATACATGTGTATACAAATCTGTAGAAAGCAATAGTGACCTGACAACCGACCTAGAAATAATTTAAATGTCTCCCTTAAAGTAATTTTTGGTTGAGTTTTTTCTCCAGCATTCATCAGAAGCAAGTGGGCAAGATATGAAGATAAAAGGATTCAAACTTAAAAGTTCATCCCTTTTTTGTGATTTATAGTCTAAAACAGCTGAACACCATTTGCAGATTTCTCAACGTGCAGGCGATAAAAGCTGGATATGAACAGCGTTTAATGCTCTTAAATGTAAAGCAGACGTGACTCTACTAGTTACTCTTAAAACCTTTAATGTGGAAAAATCCACTGCACCCACAGTTTAGAAATAGGTGCTGTAGTTGTAGAACAGAGTTCCAGTTCATAATGAGCTGAATGGTATGGCACTGCCTCTTTTGCTGAAGAGTAGGATTTTGTCCAAATTTTAGACGCAATCTAATTTCTGCTATCGCTCAATCACAGAGGCACACGGCATCACATTTGTACTTAAATTCAAGAACAACCATACTGAAACTTGTGGCGACAAAAGGAAGTAAAACATTCTCTTTCGTAAAAGAGGGAAAACCTTTTATCAATTTGATATTTATTCCCAATATAGTTGTTGTGCGATAGTATAAGGCGGCTGTTGGAGTTGTTTGATGACAGAACAGGTCTCTTTATGTTAAACTACCTATTGTAGTTTGATATTAAAGAGACATTTTGTGGCACTTTTTGACAGAATTGACAAAAATAGATAATTTACGTGGGATGTAATAACGCTATATAATATATCGGTAAGATAATCCATACTTAGGATAATTTGTAAAACGTGATCAATTGATTCTGAAAACTTATCAGGCAAAAAATTACAATAGCACGATGGAACAACGTTTTTTATTGCAGCAATTTCAAACTGGATGGAAATAAATAAGACTCGCTGCACAGACTTTGAAATACAGATTGTCTTGAGAAACAAAAGGGTTGAAAAGGAGGTGGAGATTTTTTCACTAGAATATCCAAAAACAACCAATTCCTATCTTTTTTTTATGATTGGCAAAAATTGACGATAAATGAAGTTAAGACTAATCATGAGGTCAATAAAAAAATCAGTGGGCATCTTTATTCATCAATTCGTTTTCTGCACTAATAAAATAGCTTTCAAGATAAAAGGAATATAAAATTCACTGCGGCATTCACGTTCTTTACTACAAGGTGTAAATCACACACACACACACACACATATATATACATATATGTGTGTGTATGTGTCAAAACATAAAACTGACAGTTCTAAACTAAGTTTTGTTGATTTTTTTTGTCGTCCACTACATATATATAAATTAAAGCTATATAAATATTAATTGTTATAACTTCTTGAAACATCAACGTGCAAGTCAGGCAAAGAAAGTCCCAACAAAGCTAGTAACTTTGCGCCTGAAAAAGGAAGGTGGAGTTAAAGAGTTAGCCAAGTCCAAATAGTACCTTTCAAAACAACACAGATAAGCAAATCATGTGATTTTAGCTCTCTGTGACACAACAGGGTATGTAGAGAAGGACATAAATAAACTATAATGGGTCAACAAATACAATATTATATCTATTTAAAAATTGTCAAATAGCAAGTAGGTATTCAAACCATCTCTCCCATCTCTGTCCAAATTTCAGGCCAAAATATACAGATATTTTTAAGAAAGTTTGGTTTAAAGTGAGAGACAGAAGACAGACCGAAAGACAGCACCACAGTTTCAATATAGATGGTATTGAAAGAATTAATAGTGCTGATATAAGCAGAACCAGCAGTAGCATTACTACTACAACAACAACTACTACTACTATTATTATTATTATTATTATTAGTAGTAGTAGTAGTAGTAGTAGTAGTAGTAGTAGTAGTAGTAGGAGAAGGAGGAGGAGGAGCAGTAGTAGTAGTAAAGAAAAACTATCCTCGTTTTAGGTCTGCTAAATACAGTAATGTTAATTTTAGTAGGTAGTAGGTAGTAGTAGTATAAGTGATAGTAGTAATAGTAGTAGTAGTACTAGTAGCAATAGTAGTAGTAGTAGTGATAGTAGTAGTAGTAGTAGTAGTAGTAGTAGTAGTCGTAGTAGTAGTAGTAGTAGTGATAGTAGCAGCACTGAAAGGCCTATACAATAGGTTTGAATGCTATTCGTATCGCAAATGTTAAAAAGCCAAGTTCAGAACATGGAGGAAGTAAAGGGGATCATTAAGAGGTAATACAGACAATAAGAACCTAACATAAAATGCAAACAACTAAAGTAATGCTTTAGAAATTTAAAAAAACATATTTTTGGAATGTGTAAGTAATTTTTACAATAACAAGTGATTTCAAACAAAACTTTGAATATAACAATAAGATTACTTTCCTTTTATGAGTAAAATTGTATTGTAAGATTATTTTAATGCTTCGATTGCAAGAAATAGTGTTATAGAACATGTCTCCCACCATATACTTCATGGATTTTTTCAATTTTTATTTTGTTGAGATAAAATTGAAGAAGTCCTTTTTGGCCTGAAAGATAGCTAACCTGTTCACAATCGTAACTGCTTTTCTAAAACGTTCAAAACTATATTTCTTTTTTGAAATGTTTGAAAAATCAGAGAAAGTCTTAATTAATAAAGAAAATTCCTTTTTTCTACAGAAAGGAATTTAAACTTACTGAACTATAATTTCTGTTCATGAATTGATTTAAAGAAAACAAAGTCATGGTTAGTAAGTAAGGAATTATTCAATTTTTAAACGGTAATAAAATTGGCAATATTTTTAAGGTATCAATCTAATATACAACTAACAGCACTTGACCTATCTTTCGGATCTTGTGACCTTGGATAACGATCATTCCAACTATTTATGAAAAAAATTTATCATTTAAATATTTCAGAGTAAGTTTTGCTTATCTCCTAGTTTAGCTCTTTTCAAAAGGATAAATAAACAAAAAGAAAAGGTTGACAGATAATGGAAAATCAGTACGTAGACAAACTTTGGTTAACCCAGGTGACCAAAAATGTAAGCTCAGGAAAACAGGATAAATTGTTTCTGTAAAGAATATGCAATCTACAGAGTTGAGTTGGACGTTTTCCATAACCGCTCCACCATGCAACACAATCTAAAAAGGAATTCACTTCCAACTATTAAAGTAGATAAATAAGATAATTGATACCATTACCCTTCAAGATTTCAACTACCTTTGGAGCCAAAATATGAAGGAACAATCATCGTCTGGTATTACTGAACATTCTCGCTTATCAGAAGTTAGCATGTTTCATTGATACCGACTAAATAATTTAAAGGAGTTAATTATGAAATTAATCACATACCTCATAAAATCAGAGGTAACAGATGGATTACTTACATTTTTGTAGTTGTTCTTTCCAATTTGGAACGGCAGAGTGGTCAAAAGATTTCCAAATGTTTGGTGGTTATGACAGTTGCTTACAAAACTATATCTAATAGAAGCTTAGAGTCAATATTACTACACTTAATTATAGCAACACCATATATGTTTCATAATGTCAAAGATACGTTATTAAACCTATGAAATTTAATCAAAAGACCGTCTGGCACGAGAACATAAATGTAAAAAGAACGCATTGTGTCCCAAACAAAAAATGGCGGTCTTTTTCAAGTCGAATGTTCAATGACGTCTTACATTGATGTCTTGATATTTTCTGTAAAAAGCACATTGCGCAAACCAAGATGTGAAATGCCCAACGAAAACTAGCTTAATGTACCCATTCTTCCCATTACCAAACAGTAATGTAGAAGGAAATCTAAAACAATAAAGCATATTAAGGATACGAAGATCAAATATGTTTAATGTGAGTTCGATTACAGACATCTGGGGGAAAACGTTCAAATAACTATTGACCATAGTGTTTTCCTTTTGATCACATTGCATTGTAGTTATTTTGCTCTGTCATCTCTTATTGATAATGCTACTTGTTGGAAATATATAGACCTTTACCTATGGATTTCCCCCTTAGACTTAATGACGACTTATCGAATCATTTTCGAGGTTTTTAGGATAATGGTCTTCTCCAAGTTTACATTTCGTAACCGTCCCAGTTTTGGTTGTGCTTTTTCAGATTTTCTGGTATTTTTCATATTGGACTTATGACAACTGGAAATGATTAAACTTTTTTGAAAAAGGCCCTGATTG
The DNA here is from genome assembly GCA_003991215.1 of Morbakka virulenta. Taxonomy (NCBI): domain Eukaryota; kingdom Metazoa; phylum Cnidaria; class Cubozoa; order Carybdeida; family Carukiidae; genus Morbakka; species Morbakka virulenta. The sequence goes on along the minus strand of RDPX01000006.1, from coordinate 2,971,005 downwards.
AAAGCTTTGAGCTAAATTAAAAACATTTGTCTCTATAATTCTTATAATGTATAATGTAATAATACTAATACTAATACAAATACTAATACTAATACTAATACTAATACTAATACTAATACTAATACTTATACTAATACTAATACTAATACTAATACTAATACTAATACTAATACTAATACTAATACTAATACTAATACTAATACTAATACTAATACTAATACTAATACTAATACTAATACTAATACTAATACTAATACTTATACTTATACTAATACTAATACTAATACTAATACTAATACTAATACTAATACTAATACTAATACTAATACTAATACTAATACTAATACTAATACTAATACTAATACTAATACTAATACTAATACTAATACTAATACTAATACTAATACTAATACTAATACTAATACTAATACTAATACTAATACTAATACTAATACTAATACTAATACTAATACTAATACTAATACTAATACTAATACTAATACTAATACTAATACTAATACTAATACTAATACTAATACTAATACTAATACTAATACTAATACTAATACTAATACTAATACTAATACTAATACTAATACTAATACTAATACTAATACTAATACTAATACTAATACTAATACTAATACTAATACTAATACTAATACTAATACTAATACTAATACTAATACTAATACTAATACTAATACTAATACTAATACTAATACTAATACTAATACTAATACTAATACTAATACTAATACTAATACTAATACTAATACTAATACTAATACTAATACTAATACTAATACTAATACTAATACTAATACTAATACTAATACTAATACTAATACTAATACTAATACTAATACTAATACTAATACTAATACTAATACTAATACTAATACTAATACTAATACTAATACTAATACTAATACTAATACTAATACTAATACTAATACTAATACTAATACTAATACTAATACTAATACTAATACTAATACTAATACTAATACTAATACTAATACTAATACTAATACTAATACTTATACTTATATTAATGCTGTTTACATAATTCATGATCTTGTTGCCCTTGTACATTCCTTCTTTTATATCCTGTATATTCTGCATACGCCCGTCATGTGCCTCTGATTGTTAGGACTCTTGTCCAACATGTCAAATTAAGTCCTATTTAGGATTGTTTGTCATTAATTGTATTTGTTTTTATCATTGCTACTAAATGAAGCTTTTCCCAGAAGTCGTTTTTTTCTACTCGGTGGGATTCAAGTTTGTGGAGGTGCGGATATGATATTCCACTACTTTTCATATATAGCAATCTTCAGGCTGGCATCTATGATATTTTCTTGTAGATTTTTAACGACTGTCGCGCTACCTCCTTTCCTATTTCTATTTGCTCCTGTGTAATAGAGTTTGAATCTATTTTCCCAAATATTTTGTTCTGTTGTCGTTGTATTTTATATCTTGCACCTGCAACATGTGCATCTTTCTTCTCCCCTTTTAGCATTTGCTATCTCTCGCTTTCTCCCTATCACAATTCGAACATTCCAGATGTTAAATTTCCAGGATTCCAGTACCCTTTTTGAGCGGTACTTTAGGTCTCTTCTGTATCCCTAATCAATTCCTCACAACATTGGAGAGGTTTTGTTTTTGCGTGTCATTTACAGACAAGCCTTATCGTCATTGTTTCTTAGACCCAATAAAATTAGTTTGTCAAAAAAATCATTGCAAGAAATTTTTTAATTTACAGTGAGGAAGATATTGCAATGCCAGATGCCATCTTAATCATTTAGTTTTGATGATGAGAAAGGCAGGTGCCATAGTGTATAAACAAAAATAGGCTAAATAATAAAAATCACACCTAAATGATTACTTTCTGAAAATCTCTCTCTCTCTCTCTCTCTCTCTCTCTCTCTCTCTCTCTCTCTCTCTCTCCCTCTCTCTCTCTCCCTCACACTTACACAAACAAACACACTCTTACCCCATATTAGGATAAAGATAAACAGATATAAACTCCAGTACACTAACCATTTGATCACAGGAATGCTTTCACCTTGGTGGTCAATTCTGGTACATACTGCTCCTTATCGGTTCTTTGATGTCAAAAGCAGTGATTTATACGCATCATATTGATATATAAAAAGCAATTTTTACATTCTGGGAGCTTTTAATTGTTCGAAACTTTAATACTTGACAACTTGACAAACGGCTGCTAAGTAATACACATTTTCATGACTTCACATTCTGAAGACTAAATCAATCAAGGATAGAACCATTCACCAGTCACAACTCCAAACAGGGCTCTGGATTTTTGTTGTAAGGCGCGTTAACCTTTAGACCACAGAGACGATGGAGTCAAGAAAGTGAATTAATCTAGTAGTATTAGTAACTCAGTGGTCACTTTAAGTGCAGCTGCTATTAAGTAATTGAAAACTGGTTGTAATTATTAGTGATCCAGAATCCAATACCTAACAAAGTAGAAACAACAATAGAAGTTATCTAAATTAAGTGGAAATACAGAGTAAAAAAGCCAAACAATGAAATTAGAAGTTTTTTCATAGAAATGCTTTTGAAGAGGAGCAGGTGGACAGACATCTTTTGAGAACCCCGGGGTTAATGGGAAGATAAAATTAAAGGGCTAAAACATACACTTTTCAGTGGAACATAGGCATTTTCAGTTGTACAGGCCAACAGTTGTTAGTAAAATATGTGTTCAGATTGTACAACAGAGTATGGAGAGGGCCTTTTTCTATGCATGTACAAATGATTGAAAAAGAGAGTTAGTTGGAAAGGAAGATTTTGACTTACTGTCAGTTATGGATGTACAAGATACATAAGTCCTTACTTATTTTTCTGTTCACAAAGAGTTTTTCATTTCGGTCAGCAGTATCACAATTGTCGTTGGGGTGCCATCTTATTCCTACCTCGATCTTTTTGTCCTCAGGCATCTTTATGGGTACAGAAAGCTGGCATATTAGTCTGCCAATAAATGCGGTAGGGCATTCGTATTCATGCTTTTCTTGTTGAAAGCGCAATTTTCCTTTGGTTTTACATTGGTAATTACTCTGTGCGTATGATTATAGAAATTCAATCCATTTGACAATGCTGTATTAGTTCAATATACTTTACAGTGTTTTATTTTAATCAATAAATATATGAACTGACATTAGTAATAAAACAGTATTGAGGCCACCATTATGCAAGTTCTGGTATGTAATGTAGGAACATTAAAAAACGCACCGTATTTTTCATGTTTCGTGCTACCGAGAGGTAATTAAGATTTTCTTGTTAAACTGGAGTGTCAACTAACGAACAACTAACGAAAAACTAACGAACCCTAACTAACTAACTAACTAACCCTAACTAACTAACTAACCCTAACTAACTAACTAACCCTAACTAACTAACTAACCCTAACTAACCCCAACTAACGAACCCTAACCCACACTCACTAACCCAAACTAACGCACCCTAACACACCCAACCTAACCCCAACTAACGAACNCCAATAAATGCGGTAGGGCATTCGTATTCATGCTTTTCTTGTTGAAAGCGCAATTTTCCTTTGGTTTTACATTGGTAATTACTCTGTGCGTATGATTATAGAAATTCAATCCATTTGACAATGCTGTATTAGTTCAATATACTTTACAGTGTTTTATTTTAATCAATAAATATATGAACTGACATTAGTAATAAAACAGTATTGAGGCCACCATTATGCAAGTTCTGGTATGTAATGTAGGAACATTAAAAAACGCACCGTATTTTTCATGTTTCGTGCTACCGAGAGGTAATTAAGATTTTCTTGTTAAACTGGAGTGTCAACTAACGAACAACTAACGAACAACTAACGAACAACTAACGAACCCTAACTAACTAACTAACTAACTAACCCTAACTAACTAACTAACCCTAACTAACTAACTAACCCTAACTAACCCCAACTAACGAACCCTAACTAACCCTAACTAACCCCAACTAACGAACCCTAACTAACCCTAACTAACCCTAACTAACGGACAACTAACAAACCCTGAAAAAGAACTGGAATAGCTTGTTCCTTACAAAAGAACACAAAAAGACAATTTTCAGAAAACCATAAAAAGTACGCAAATGAGGCTAACTTAATCCCAGTTTTAGTTTCTGCGGGTAGGGCGAGGCTTATCATGTCAATTGCGTCCTACCTTGCATAAAACAAGAATCCATGGAGAGGGCAAGACGACAACTGATGAAAAAAGAAAACAATAATAGCATTTGTTTGTAAAAACTAGAGGTGACTTGACAAAAGAAATTTCCAACCAGCTATACTGGCCCACATTTCATGCTATAAGTACAGATTTAATGAAATATACCATTTTTTACAAGCAAATCAGGATTTTGATGAGATCTCAAGCTCCTTAATTTTAGCCAAAATTTAGGTCTTAAGTTGCTTAATGCTTAATTAATTTTCTTAACTCATTTTAAGTTATTATACAACAAGAATGGAAAGTAAGAAAAGAAACCACATTTTTACTCATCCAGCTCAAACACAAGTTTTTAACAAAAAGACAACTAAAAATTATTGTCTTAAAATAAATCATCAAAAATGTCTGTGTCTTCAATGTCTTTAATTTTGGGATCTCATTCCTCATTAAATTCTGAAAGAACATCATCAGAGGTATCTCTAACCTCATCTGAGAGAGGAGTCTAATCTACCTCACTGGAATTGGCAATATCAACGAGGCGAGAAACGACATAATTCGGTATAGTTTTGGGGTTTATTTTCTCGTCTTCGTTTCCATTAGCAGTTATAAGAAACCCTATTTCCTCTAAACGTCTGTACATCATACGAAGGAACCTCTCATTTTTAGATGCTTTTGGTAGGCTTCATCAACCCAACGAATAATCACAATGCGATGGTCTTTCAAAAAGGGTTTTCGGTCGTCACTACCAAGCCATTAAATCGTTTACGATCTTGATATGGGCGATACGCCGATTTCATGAAAAGAACTGGTCTGAGGGACAATCCACTTTGTCGTTGTGGTGAAATTTAATCCTATCAACATGTATTGATTTGCCAAATGACAGGTATTCGAGGTGATATCAAAACCGCTGATGAGGACTTCCATTTGTAGTTCCATGACAATGTCTTAGATATTTAGCTTTTTTGTTGATCATATGCTATATAAATATATATATATATATATTTATATACCAAGCCAGAGCTCTATCTGTTCAATACTTTCTATCCAAATGTTGTTTTTCCCCTGGGTTTTTAATGCTTTTCTGGGTACAGCATCAGGAGGCTGCCAGCAAAGTGTATTTTTAGGAATACCGAACCAGAAAATACCTTTTTGCTATCGAGTTGCTCTCATGAAATCAGCATTTGCCTGTGTTGTCAACTTATCGCAAAAGAGTTCATCCTAATCAAGGTCGGTACGAACCCATTTCAAGGAAAGGGGAGTGTTCTTCCAAACGTTAGGCTGACAATACACGGCCACATTTTCGTCATATGCTACAATTTCATCTTTAATGATTCTGGTTCCAGTCCCCAAAACATCAAGGCAAAGGACTGAAACTCATTTGAAGTGTGGCTTGCCATTTGTCAAGCTCACTACAAAACTAAGCTACCCATACTGTCAATTCGTCGCTCTTTTCGCTTGTTCATGGGTATTTCATACTGGTCTCAAAAACGAACGGGAGAGGAATTCAATAAAATATTTCTTTTCTCAAGCGAAAATCTTTCTCGTTTCTTACCATAAGAAAGCTTCCCATTTTCAGATTACTTAAGCGTCTTGCACAAACTACGCAACACTGCTTACGTTTACAAAATAGAAGAAATTGCGTTTCGGATCCATTGTTCAAATATATTACATAATGACTTACTTGACAGCTTAATTCGAGCAAACTCGAACATTGCATAACATTAGAGTAAACGTAAACAGCAGTTATTGTTACCGTGCGTAACAAAAAACTCGTTGCAGCTTTCTTTGTAGACCTGCAAAAAAAGCTATGCAATTAATTTTTGTTTTTAAAAGTGATCCTGTAAACAGAGGTGTTTTTTTATTTTCGCAAAATAATATTTTTTTAGTTTCTTATTCTTATGTATGTACAAAACTGATGTTCCGTGATAATTTTTTTCGAATTGAGTTTAGTTGCTTTTAAACTTTTTTTTCCTCACCTTTCTCCGCCGTCTCCTGTTCGGGTAGCGGGTGAAGGCCAACGCTTCACCACTCCGTTCCATTTTGTCCTGTCAAGAGCATCGTCCTTCTGCTGGCCACACACTTGCAGGTCCTTTTTGATGGTATCCTCCCATCTATGTTTGGGTCTACCTCGCTTTCGTTTGCCACTCATCTGCATCTCATAAGATCTTCTCAAGTCAGAGTCCTCTTCCCTACAGCTCACATGTCCGAACCACACCAGACGTTTCTTCCTCATTAACTCCGTGATCGATGGTATTACCGCTTCTTTCCTGATGTCCTCATTCCTTCTGTGCTCTTCAAGACTGATCTGTAGACAATACCTTATCATTCTCATCTCACAGGCGTTGATCTTATTCGC
>RDPX01000006.1:2951348-2963915 GCA_003991215.1 Morbakka virulenta | reverse complement strand
CCCACACCATACGTTCCTTCTTCCTTACTCCGTGATCGATGGTATTACCGCTTCTTTCCTGATGTCCTCATTCCTTCTGTGCTCTTCAAGACTGATCTGTAGACAATACCTTATCATTCTCATCTCACAGGCGTTGATCTTATTCGCCAAATTCTCCGTTATTGGCCAGCTCTCACATCCATCCACCAACGCAGGGCGAATGACTGTTGTGTAAATCCGTACCTTGAGTTTCTTCGGGATCTTCTTGTCACACAGGACACCAGATAACTCCCTTCACTTGCTCCAAGCCTTGCTGATGCGCACCTCACCCCAGCGCGACAACCTCCGTCCTGGTGCAAGGTAGTGCCAAGGTACTTAAAGGATGTGTACTGAGGCAGATCTGTCATCTGGGTTGACCCATGCTGTCTCATTTTGATGCCCTTCTGTGTTGTCGGTAGAGATAGGTGTTCTGTCTTCGCTCTGCTGATCTTTAAGCCAACATTTTCCAGCTTACTCCTTCAGGATTCCAGCTTCTCCTCCAACTCTCTCTCACTCTCACTGCTTATTACTAAGTCATCAGCAAAGAGCATCGTCCATGGTGGGTTTTCATCACTGTCTCCGCTGATGACATCCATGATCATTATGAACAAAAGTGGACTCAGAGACGATCCTTGGTGTAATCCAACATCTATCCCGATATCTCTCGTTTCTCCTGCGCTTGTCACCACCCGAGTAGTACAGTCCTGGTACATGTCTTTGATTACCTCGATGTATCCTTCGGGAACATGTCGCTTTCGCAGGCAGTACTAAATAAGGTCCCTCGGAATGGTGTCGTAAGCCTTCTCCAAGTCAACAAAGACCATGTGCATCTCCTTTGCAAACTCGCGATATTTCTCTTGGAGCATCCTCGGGCAAAACATAGGTTCTGATGTTGATTTTCCCTTCTGGAAACCATACTGATTCTCCCTGATTTTTACCAACTCTCTCAGTCGCGCCTCCATCACTTTCTCAAATAGCTTGAGAGCATGGCAGAGTAACTTTATTCCCCTGTAGTTGTTGCAGCTCAGAGGATCACCTTTCTGTTTGTACAGTGGTGTAATCTTGCTGGCCCTCCACTCCTGAGGCATTCCGTTCTCGATCGCTTCCTGCATGCATGCTTTTAAACCTGTTGACAATAAAAATTCTTGTAATCTGCATGGCAACTGTAAATTATTGCTGGAACAGAACTCAAAGAATCAGCGTTGACTATTCATATTTTGGTTGAGGAATCTTTTAACTTTGTTTTCAGATTTTTTAAAATTCTTTGTAAAGCATTGAAACAACTAAGTTAAAATAAAATGGTTCTTTGTTGTTAAGGTCTGACGACATCAATAGTGACGAAAATATTTATCAAAAGATCATGGTATGTAAATTATGTTGTTGCTCTTCCTTCCCATACAACTGAAAAGTTTGTTTTTAGTTGTGTTCCATCGTGGGATGATATGAGGTACTAATAGAGAGCACTAAATTTAATCTATTTATAAATTTTTTACTTTATTAATTGATGTCATCCGGGCTCGAAACTCTCATACGTTGACTCTCTGCACCGTAATTGTGTTGATTTTTTACCCCGATAACTAAATGAGCCATCAAGGAGAGTCTAGTCGAAGGAAAAATTAGATGTTATGATACTTCCTAATATTGATAGTTATTTAGGAATGTTTGTGTAGTTGGAATCCTCCAGACCTTGGCTCTAAGTTCAATGACATTTCGAGAATGACTCCTGTAGATTTTTAAGATCATTTAAGACCTTTCAAATACATGGCACTTTATATATTATTATTATCTTCATTAATAAAATATCAAAAACATCTCAGAAATATGAAAATTCGCATTTCTGTTCGTCAACATGGTACCTGAATGGAAAAATTTCCACGATGGGTAAATAATTAAAGTAATTTTGTATAAGGAGCATGAGGATGAAGACTTACGTAAAGTTTAAAAAGTTTAATTTTTATTTGGCTTCACTTATTTTTTTCAGATTTTGTTTTGATTTTTTACTTTTCAACGACATCTTCTTAATAGCATACAGAATCTGAATTTTTCCCAATTTCTCTCGCCGTGGATTAATAGCTAGTACAGTTGCACTATGACTACCGTAATCGTTTGAATAAGCGCCCCTCTTGAATAAGGGGCCCTCCTTTGTTCTAGGGGGAGGGCACTTATTCGAATTTTCAGAATTCACGGAGAAAATCGATTAAAAAGTTCAATACCTTGCATGGAGGGAAGGGAACACTTGGAAAAGAAAGAATAACACTTTTTCTTTAACAATTTTTATCCTTTTTTGTTTTTCTTATCAGGAAACGTCTTCAATTAACCTTCAACTACTGTAATCGTTTGAATAAGCGCCCCTCTCAACTATATGCGCTCCTCTCGAATAAGCGCCCCCCTGAAAAGCATACAAGTTCAATAAGCTAGTTTGAACGATTACGGTACGAAGTTTGGGATTCGATTTCCCAATCTTGAAGACTTTGGAACTACACAAAAGAAAACACCATTGGTTGGTGTCAGGAAAGTCATCCGGGCAAGAAACTCCTCACTGCCATAGCAAGGTTCGTCTGAAGAATGCCGTCTGAAGGAAAGTAGCTGACGAAATGTGACGTTAAAACTAAAATAAATATAATAAAAATATTTTGTCTTGTGTATTCCTTATGTCTTGGCTAAATGTAAGCCTATTAATTAATTTCAAAGCAAAGGTTCTCGTGCATTATTTTCAATTTAATCACTTCCCTTCAATTGCAACTCTCCGTATGAATTATTATTTTAAAACAGCCTGTATACCCCTAAACCATTTTGATGCGCTTTTAGTTTCATACTGATTTTTTTATGCGGATATACTGACTGCTAACATAATATCCCCCAGACTTAAATTGTACAGTATAAGTACAGCTGGGAAGCTCGTGAGCAGAATGATGTTCATTATGATCGAGGAGGTATTAATTACCCTTGTTTTCTGCTTAGCAGTTTCTTCATAGTTTTAAAGTCAGTGAATGATTAGAAACGTTTATTAAATTTATTACTGTTACATTATATAATTTTTTAATTATTATTTTCAATGCTACTCTTATTCCGATGTTTTAGTCTTCAGGTGTATGTTGTCCCACCGGTGCTACAGTACCCTCTTGCACTTCTAGTCAGAGATTCTGTTCTTCTGGTGCTCCAGTTTATTGGTAAACTAGTTCTCTCTTTTGTTTGTGTGTGTGGGGTGGGGGTGGGGGGGAGGGGTTATGCTGTCATGTCACAAGTGCTCTATGACAGAAGACAGAAGTACTCTGGTGTAGTAGTACAAGTTGAATACACTGTTTTCAATCAAATTCAGCAAAAAGAGTAGATAAGAAGCAGGAGATAAGTAACCAAAGATACTGATTTAAACAAAGTTCTATTCACTTAAATTTGCCAATAGTTTAGGCTGTACTAAGCTGTACTGGCTATATAAAATCTCTTTAATTGAGTTGTCATTACGGGCAAGTTCAATCTTTAGCAGTTAAAGAAAATAAATTAATTCTTTAAAATTCTAAGGTGCATACTCAAAATGTATAATTTTTACTAAATAGGCGTGTTTTTAAATAAATAAAATACCATAAATATAAAAGAAACACTCCAAGTAAAATCAGTAAATATTAGGATTTTTCTCGTTTTTCATTTCCCTGGTTCTACATCCATAAGTATTTATTAAATAACATAGAAAGTTACTTCCCTTTTACTACTTGGATTTCCTCCAAGAAAGTATGTTCTTGTGTATATCCTATCGAATGCCCCCTTTTATTATACTCATACACCCACCTACATTACTCTCTGCATTTATTTTTTATTTTCAATGAAATTTGCACTCAAAGCTTACTTTTGGATTAATAAGGCAAGTAAACCGAAGCAGAGTTTTCCATTTTCTATTTATATTATACCGAAAGTTCAACAAAGCTTTAAGCTTACAATATTTTATCTAGTTTCGCATCATATGACTTGAAAACGTTTTAAATAATCTTTCTGAAAACACCTGGTGGATTATGCAAGAAACAAGATTAGAATATATGGTCCTAACTTTCTTTGCCTACATGACGAACACAAGAAAGTGTTTTTAATTGTGTATTAACAGTCCGAGCCAAAAGATCTCTTGTTAAGTTTTTTCTCAGCCAAAACAAAATTGCGTGAGGTCATTTTGAAGATATCGTCCTAAAAATGGCTAAAAGGGCTAAATATATACTAAAGAACCGAAGAGATATTTAAAACTTCTACCAATTTCATTTTGAAAAGATAGCCAACCAGACACTACGTAATCCAAGTGAAACGAAATTTAAAGGTGTCTCCCTCAAGAATAATTAATTGCAAAAAGAACTTTTAGAATCAGACATAGACCAACTCATTATTATAATTTTTATTTGATGAAAACACACTTTATTCGCACTTCATGCACACTTTGAAAGAAGCTGTGTCTCGATTTTTTTGCTTTGAAATTGACATAAATTACACACTTTGGAAGCTGTTCATTCAGATATATTCTTTGCCATCCACACTTTCCAATATTTGCATTTATTCTTGGTCCAAATCTCCTCCTCTTTTATATCAATGGTCTTCCTGGTAACTTGATTCAGCTCATCATTAGTTATGATGATGTCACTACCTTGTACTTTGCCATTAGCAGCAAGGCAACTCAGCAGGAATGAATCAAACATCTGAAAGATTGCAATCTGATCTTCAGGCTGTCAGAGAATGTGGAAAGAAGCAGCTGGTTTCTTCAAGTGCAAGAAGAATCCAACTGATATAATTCAATGGAAAACCGAGTTCTTATTTTTCTCCAACATCTATAGACGATGATTCTGATGTTACCCTGCTGAGGCTGTTCTGCTCTCAAGGAACGCCCTTCACTAAAGATGTTTGGGTTATCGTTTTCCCTTGATCATTCTCTGGTTCCTACATTCACTCTTCTGTCAAGTCTGTTTCTAGGAAGGATGGTTCTTTGTATTGTGCTAAAGAGTATCTTATTCCTGAGGCGACTTTTTTATCTCGATAGATATACCATCCGCCTTTGTATGAAATACCGTTACTACATCTTAACAGGGCCTCTGTTTTCTTACCTTGATGTTCTCAGTCGATGGGTCCAAATCTTGCTGCAGCTCTTCAATCTTGAGCGAATGTGGCTAGCCTTTGCTTTTGTCTATAGGTTCTACCATCAAAATGTTCAGATAAACTTTCTCCACTGGTACCAGCTCAGGTTTTTTTCAGCACTTTTATCTTGTTCCTCTCAGCGCCTTCATCCTCATGCAGTTATTTCTTCTCTCTGTAAGAAACCCTTCCATCGCTGTAGTTTATTTCCTCAGGCCTCGGGCAAGTGCATTGTTTAACTTTGATTTTTCATTGGTTTTTTCTGTTGTACGACTTGAATGTTTTTAAGTCTAAGGTCAGCTCTTTATTTCTTAACCCAACTTTTTTTTCCTGTGTTGCCTTCGCAGTTACTTACACGTAGTGTTTTCATGCCTTGTATAATTCTGAATCATATAAAAACATTTCAGCGAAAAAAACTCCGATTTAAAACAGTTTGTAAACACACTGAGCCTAACTGTTATTAAAAATTGAGTTGAAAACAACAAGAGAATGAGATTCCACCAGGGTAAGGAAGAACAGACCAACGAAACGATTTACTTGCAAAGGATGCAAGGCCGTGTCATTGAAAAGCAATAGTAAGGTAGGAACAACTTATTCTCAAAAACAAGAACTGGGTTCCAATCTGCTATTAGAAACTGTTCTGATTTTTGTTCAATATTTTCAGTGTAGTTACTGGTGATGATTCTAATCTAAATAGGTTGTTGTGCTGTAGGCTGTTGAAGAAAATTTTTTTGAACCTATAAGAGAAAATAAAGACACAATAAGAAAATAATTGAGTTAGTAAGGGGGAAGTCTGGTACACGAATAGTGAATTAGGGCTGTTGAGGCCCTCTCTGCTGAATAGCAATGTGAATGCATGCATGTATCTATGTATATATGTAATTACATGTAAGTATGTATGATTACATAGATTTATATAATTGCTACCTAAAATAAAACCCGTTACATAATTATTAATAGATATAAGGTGTATTTAGAAATATCAGTAGATATAATTTTGCAAATAAAAACAACACCAAAAATGTAAAAAATTCTAGAAGAAAAAATAGAGTTAAAATGTTGACATTTTGACATTATTTACATTGTGATCTTCTGTGTTTGCAACCATCTAAAAAATCTAGCAATAACTCTCTGAGGTCGACTTGAAAAAGTTAACAATGGAAAAAAAGGTCAAAATCAAATACAGTGTGCGGTCCTCTTCAAAGACATTTGTAGCAGCCAAGATGGACAAAATGATAATTATTTCCATCTTACATTGTTGTGCTGAAATACACCTACAGCGTACCAAGGGTTAGATCGGGAAGCTCAAATCCAAAAGCAAATTATAGGAAGGAACTACTTCACAGAAAATCCTCCTGATTAAGTATATACACGCGCCTGTATCACCGTGAGTAACAGCTTGGCAAAAATGCTTCCACAAATTCTCGTAACCATTTAACAATGAAAGAACATAATAAAAATCTTCAACCCCGAGAGTCAAACAGGACGTTGATAATCATACTCTTGAAAAAACTCGTACATCTGCTACCCCAATAGATTTCATTTTCCTGAAGTTTGCTACAGTTATAGTGTGATATTAAACTTATATTATTTATTGATTTACTGATATTAAAGCTGATTTAACAGAACCATACTATCAAATACCATCGACGAAAGAATTAGTGAAATACTGTGAAATCGCAACGCCATTTAAAAAGATACAAAATATACTAGAAGTACCGTGGGTATGGAATGATCTGAAGTTGACCTGGAAGAATTTATACCATGCGTACTTAGCAATTTACGTCAGACGCTATTATAGCTGAAGTGGCTGATGACCTTTATTGTGGAAGGGAAGCCTTCTTTGAATTCCTTCACAATTGGAAAAGAGTGCTTTAAGCTCTTCAGCCGACTGACCTGGAATTATCTGCCTGCAAGAAAGTGATTACACCCATATCCACTGCCACCATTGGATGGATATTGTCTGGAGGGAAACTGTTCCCATATCCACATAGAATTGCAACCCTATCAACTTGCACTCAGTTTACCTCTGTTAAAGTGCTACACTTGTTCTTTGGAGCCAGCAAATTTCTGGTCTGGCATCCCCAACTGTTCTCCATTTCTTTTAGCAATGGAGATCCTCACTTGTGACTCGCCATCTCCAGAGTACATTATCTGGGGGGAAATGTATAAAATATTTAATCACACACAACACCATCTCTTCAGTTACAAGTCAAGCACACTCCCCAAGGATGATGATTAACTTTGGCTCACAACTGATGTCGTCAAAATACAAGGACTAGAGTCAACATTGTATCTACACTGTAAGCGTTAAATTTACAACCTTATTCAGTGCCAAATTAAAAGGAAAACAAATTACATGAATACTATAAGACATCGAGGCGCTAAGTATCGCCAAATCACTACAAGAGTTCAGTTAGTACATTATCTAGCACAACAAAGCATGCATCCTTATTCACAGCACACCTTCTGTATGTGTGTTCACAAGTAGACTGCAAAAAGTAACAGTACACTTGGTTACCAAAGCATACTGATTGCAAAAATATCAGGAGTCTTCACGCATATTTCAAAGACGCCTTACCACCATAAAAGATACTAAATGCTACCTGAGCTGCTACACCATAGCCAAAGATAAGATGCTCATTGTACTACACCAAGAGCTGTTTTCAACCACCACACAAAGAATTGTTGCCCCAAGACACAAGTTGGGTGATCTGGTCACTGCTCTGTGTATTTTTCTTTACCACCCGAAACTATTTCAGTTCAAACAAAACCTCTCCAGCTGTTTTTATGCACTTGATCTGGATTTTTGCACGAAGACAACCAAAACACGTTTGCCACATCTGCGATTCTCTGAAGAAGATTCCCACGTCTATGGTCTTCATAGACGAGGAAATATGGTCAACACAAGCAATCTCCCACCAATCATCAGGTGCTCATTTGCTGGTGATGTTCTTTGACGAAATAGGCAATTCATCTTCCTTGTTTGTGAAACCACTACCTACTTCACTGCTGTTCGTTTCATTGATGAAGAAAACCACAGAGCTTTGAGAGAAGACTTCGTCAAGCTATGCATAAAACTATGACCCCTTGACGATCCTGGTGGTTATTGTAAGACAATCTAGAAAAATCCCTTCTTAAACACCAAATGGTACTTGAGATAAAATCCAGTTGCCAAGAAGGCCGTACAAATACTGGAAGATGAATGCTAAGCAACAATGGCTGTCCCCTTAACCCACCTTAACTCCCTCTTCCGCAATCAAGACCTCTCTTCCAAAGAACTATAGACATTTCATGACCAATCACCTGCCAAGAACTGTCATTGAACGACCATCGTTCCCTTACTACCAAAAACTACCGCAATCACCCCCAATCACCAGCTCGGCCAATCAATAATTATGAAGGGTCAGTAGTTTACATCAGGAATGAGAAAAGTAAACCCCAATCGTGATCAAGTCCAACAAGAACGATCAATACCGTGAGCATACCGAGACCGTCTATCCGCCAATCTGCAGGAGTTACAAAAAGATGATGTCACAATAGGTCCACTAGGCCCCTTACTGCTTATCAACTGGCTGTAGTAATAAGAGAAAACAAAGACACTTGGCATATTTGCATAAACAAAAACATACAGCATGCTCAAATAACAGAGGGCACACAATGCGTCACAAGCTAAATGGAGCCACCGTCGTTTCAAAATTGAATATGCACCACTCAGTTCATCAAATATTGTTGGGTGTAAAGTCTCGTTGATTAACACGTTTTTATACCCTTTAGGTGTCAACGGATTTAAAAGGTTAGACATGAGTACAACCTGAGGAGGTCAAGAGTTTCATGAGCTATTTCGGCATCACATTACAGGACTCGATGGAGTGATCCATCAAGAAGATTTACTTGTATATGGAGCAGATCAACAACAACACGACACGCATATAGAATCGCTTTGGAGTAGCTTTTAAATTATTGAAAAACGTTAAGATTAGAGATATGTCCGTAAAGTGTGGACACTGTTATTCGGTTTTGATATTGCTGAAGTAAAGATGGTATGTTTACTTCAAAGAGCACCCCAAAGCGAAATGTTTTCTTCTAATGTGCCAATATAATGCAATGTTTTTCTATGACAACAAGCAGACATATAGTGACTTAAAAGCACGATTACGAAAAGAGAATTTCTCCAAATAGGGTCAATCAAGTCAGACAGCCTTTGAAACCTTAATGGCTGATCTCAGAGCAAAAAGAGAATGTCAGTTCGGGTGCAGGATGCATAAACAGAATTAGCTGTTGATAGAGGTTCTGAGGGTATTAGTGCAATTTTATACTAGAAGAACCCTGAAACTCTCACCAGTGGAACACTACGGACTATCGCAGTCACTCTTTGACAGCCAAAAGAAACTATGCAATAGTGAAAGAGGGAAGTTTGGCAAAGTTAAATGCGACAACTAGCAACTGTATTTACCTGTACAGTCAGTAGTTTATTGTAGTCACCGACTACCAGTCCCTTGTCCACTTGTACAATAACCCGAGAAAATTAGGCTCAACTTTGGTAAACCACTACCATTTAAAGCTTTAAGACTATTACTACTAAGACTTAATACTCACTGACTACAAAAGCTGACACTTAGTAGAATGCATTTGTGGAGAAGATAATGACACATTGTTTATGAACACAGTGATTAATGTAGGGTTCCTAGTTGCTGTTGTCCTCGATGTAGTAAATAACGCTTCTAAGGATGAGAATGTTCTGGGAAAAATAATATTTTGCACTTTGCAGCGGGAGCATATACCGGTCTATGCAAAAATGTTGCAGCCATATCAATCAGTATTAGAAGGATTGCCAGTAGCGGAACAGTGCTTCAGGGCACATGGATTCTCCCTCCAGAGCACCTGAAGATTGATATAATTTCCTTAGCACATGAAGGTCATCAGGTAATTACAAACACGATGGCTGTTTCTGTTTCCACCTATGATTTTCACAATTAAAACACATAATTATCAGTTATGTCCAGCCCTGTGTTTAACCACGAAGGATATGATTTTTAACTGATCCGAAGTCCGATAAGCATCATTCGAGAGAACAAAATATATGTTACGGACTTAAACCGGAAATGCGCGTCGGTTGGCTTAGACTCTTATTATTGGTAAGGTGATGCAATGTCAAAGCAGCACAATGCAACTACGCAAAACAGTGTGAATCCTGAAAAGGTTTAGTCTATGTTAAACATTCCTTCAGTCAGATACCACGACAGCGTTATGAGCTTGGCTAATCCTGTGATTTTCTTTCAGCGGGACAAAATTTGATAAATAAAAGGAAAAACAAAATATAACTCAAACTTTGTTTTCACAGTAACTATAACCAGTTTTAAAGTAAATCAATACATTTGTGCTTTCATGAATGACAAATCTTACAATGTACGTTTCGGTTGGGGAGTGTAATGGGTACCTAAAGTATAGAAAGTGTGAGTATCTTAGAGGTGATTGGCTCTATTATTAGCTATTTATGTATGTAGGAAAGATATGTCGAAGACAGAACTTCCCAGTTTGTAAAAATGCAAACAATAATGATGATGATAATAATAAAATAAAGTAATATAAATAAAATAAATATATTGATACAAATAATTATACAGTTAGTAATAAACAAACAAAGTCAAATCAAATGCTTTACTCTCCTCTGCACCCAGTTATTATCAAGAAGGAGTTACTAATTGGATGCGCAGATAATCAAGAGGACAGACAAGGCAGCACAAGTCACATGACTTGTGGTTTCTTTTCGGTCCAGTCGAGTGCCAGCGAAGAGCTTGCAACCCAAATAAATGCAATTTTAATTGTAATATTAAAAATACATGTCTGATTAAAATATTATTCTACCTTCTAGCTATTTTGTACCAGTATATGAAGAAAATTTCTTCACAACTGTGTCAAGTCTTCTTTGTTCTTTAGCCTCTGAGCTTTATTTAAAGGCACAGCAATAAATGAGACCATCTCATTCTCAATAAATGTCAAAAATCTTCTTCAGTAATTTTAACTCTTAAATATAAAAGATTCTTTTCGGTCCAGTCGAGTGCCAGCGAAGAGCTTGCAACCCAAATAAATGCAATTTTAATTGTAATATTAAAAATACATGTCTGATTAAAATATTATTCTACCTTCTAGCTATTTTGTACCAGTATATGAAGAAAATTTCTTCACAACTGTGTCAAGTCTTCTTTGTTCTTTAGCCTCTGAGCTTTATTTAAAGGCACAGCAATAAATGAGACCATCACATTCTCAATAAATGTCAAAAATCTTCTTCAGTAATTTTAACTCTTAAATATAAAAGATTCTATTAAAATATCATGACCTTAAATTTAAAAAAATAAAAATCTAGATATTTCAAAGTTAGATATGCAGACTAGTTAGATAAATATTACGGTCATTAGGCCATTTAGAGACAGTGAAAGCCTTCACGTTTTGCTTCTAATTTAACAGAAAACATAAAATTCAAGAGTGTTTATAATTTTATTTTCAACTGAGAGTTTATTGAGTGATTTGCAAGGGTAACAACCATTAGACTTCTCAAACCTAATGGATTCTAAGAAAGGACTAATAATTAGATTAGGATAAAATTTATTTGAGATCTATTTTAGTGCAATCTGTCTATTTACTAAGATTTATTTTGCTGCTTGAAAACATTTTAGAACACTACTTTTATCAAACTAGATTATTTCAAAAATACATAACGTGAAAAAAAACAATTAATAAGACCAATCGTCGGAAAAACAATGTTCTCAGCTGACAAAAACTCATTATCAACACAGGCAGATGTATTAGTAAGCCCATCACTATCAATTCAAGATCGGAAATTGGTTATTAAGTGATGATGTACATTTGGGGAACCTAACGTCTTCTTAGGCTTATTTCATACAAATTCATTATCTCTAAAGACTGGCATTAAAATGGTTCCTGAAACTATGATTCTTCATTCATATGGAAACTCAACTCTGACAATGTTACTGTGACGATAACAAAAGTAATTTTAGTTTTTCAATCTTGCTGGTGTTTTCAGAAAAAGAGCATCTCCCTTGTGTTACACGTTCATCAATAGATCATTCATCATTACAAGTGGATAAAACTATACTCTTGACCTCTATCTTGACCTTAGGGTTATTTCGAAGGAATTTTGATGTGATAAGTTAAACTTGTCATCCATTTAGTACGAGTTGCAACTGCTACTGATAATATTTCTGCTGGTGCTGATCTCTCTACTGCCAGTACTAATGGTAATAGCAGTTTTAAAACTAATAATAATAATAATAATAATAATAATAATAATAATAATACTATTAATACTACTCCTGCTTCTATTACTACTACTACTATTACGATAAACTTTCATATATATATATATATATATATATATCTACATAAGGAGGGGGGAAAGAGAGACACACAGATGGACACACAGAGAGA